>JAOTOM010002409.1:90000-101729 GCA_034440615.1 Ashinkailepas kermadecensis
CGACCCAGATGTCGCCACAGGCTGTAGCGAGACGGGCCGCAGTCTATCAAAGTCAGATACGATCCACCCTGATAGTGAGTCACATCCATTGCGAGCCGCTTCCACGAATCCGGAACACTCAGCGAGCCGTGCTGCCGTCACGCCGGCGCGGGGTCAATGGATCGGCACACGTCACACAGATTCACGGCCGTCCGGACGTCGGCTCGTGACACGTCACGGGACACGTCACGTCTCACGAAGTACAGTGTCCGGCGGATACCCGGATGGCCCGCCCTCTCATGCACGGTCTGGATACGTGCCCGCATGTCAATGTCCGCGTCGTCATCACCGGAGTCCTGCATTGCGGCGGCCGCCGCGGCCGCGCCGGCGTGCCCGTCCTCACCGCGAGCGGTACTTCCAGCCGACGTCGCCGCCTCGGCCGGCGGCTCGTGCTCGCGCAGCCAGTCTCTCGGAACGCGGGTCAGCACGTCCACCTTGTTCTCCTCCGACCGGACGAGCGTGACAGACAGCTCCAGCTGTAGCTCTTCCACTAGCTGGCGGATGATGTCGACACGTCGCCGGATCAACATCTCACCGTGCGCCTTTGTGCGGAGGCGCGCGCGGCCAGTCAGTGCATCGCTGATCCACCGATGGACCGTGGCGGAGTCCGTACGGAGGTCGATGTCGCAAATTCCCCAGGCGATGGCGAGGTTGACGCCGCGCACTGCCGCATCGAGCTCGGCCATGTTAATGTGAGCCGATGCTGCAGTCTCCGGCCGCAGCCAGCAGGCGTCCTCAACCACACCGTCGTCTGGGCTCTCGATGACCACCCCCGCGGCGATCGCACTGGCGTCCGTCCACACGGTGACCTTCTCGCCGGTCAGCCGCCACGGCCCGTGCGCCGGGTCGTGCGCTTCCAGTCGGTCTCTGACCTGTGAGATCTGGGACAGGAGGGCGGCGTCTGTGGCGACATCACCCCAGCCGCGCGTCACGGCGTTCGCCCGGCGCTTCAGCCAGGCAGCCGCCGGGCGGAGCCAGCCGCTGACGGGCAGATGCGCCACCAGCCGACCGCACCAGGCGAACACGGAGCGACGCGTGACCCGCTCCGGCGGCGACGCGATGGCGTTGTCGCGCGTCCAGTATAGCTCACCGTCCACCAGTTGCACGTGCAGGCCGAGCAGGCGCGCACCGTCCGCCGCGCGCTCCGGCGGCTTGCAGGCCAGGCCGAAGCGGGCGAAGTGCTGCGTCACGCGGTCAGCGCTGACAACATCTTCGTCGACCAGCAGGTCGTCTGCGTACGGGAGCACGCCGCGCTGCATGTCGGCGTCCTCCACCAGCACTGCCCGCACGACGGCCTTCATGATCAGCGGGGCGACGTTGAGTCCGAATCCCAGTCGGGTCAGACAGTACCGCCATCACCATCACCATCACCGTCTGGTACGGCCACAGCCGGCGCTCAAGCCGCAGCTGGAGATAAGCTCTTCGCAAGTCCACCACTGCGATCCGCGTGCCGTGCCGCCGCCACTTCCTCAGTTGATCCGCGCAGACGTCAGCGTCCGCTGTGTGGGCCGTCACAAACCCGTTCAGTTCTCGGTAGTCCAGCACGAGTCTCACTTTGTCCTTGTTGACCTGCCGCACCACCATCAGGGGGACCAACCCGCACGGCGGCCCGTCCACCTCACTGTCGTACGGCTTCAGCCAGCCGTTGCTGATCCATGTGTCGATTTCAGCGTCGTACGCCCGCCGAGCGCTCTGAGGGACGGCATATTCAGCCACTTTGTTGCTCAGACACTCCGGGCCGGCGCCGTCCGCCCACTTCCAGGCCACTGTCCAGGCCCGCTGCTGAACGTCGAATCGTGCCGTGAAATCGGTCGCATCCACCGCCGGGCCCGGGGAGGTCACAGCCGCTGCCGCACATAACTGAACATCTGTCGGCGTCCGCAGGCAGACTCCCCCCAGGGCCGCGATGCCGGTCATACCGAGCACGACATCGACCCCCAGCGGCCGCTCCGGCACTACCAACACATCGAGGCTCACCCGTCGGCCGTTGGTGCTGACCACCACGTTGCCGGTGCCGCAGCACCGAAGTTCGTCGCCACTGATCGTCAGCATCCTGACCGACTGCGACGACCACTGCCGGCAGCAGTCGGTGTACACCAGTGTGTCTGTGCAGCCGGTGTCGACTAACACGCCGCAGGTCCGCCCGTCCACCTCCAACCAAGTGACGGGCAGCGCGCCTCTTATTGTCGGGGAGACAGCGCTTGCGCTGACGCGTCGCCTCCCGGCGAATTTTCCCGGCTCCTTCCGCGGACAGGCGACCGCGAAGTGACCCAGCTCGCTGCACGACCAGCAGCGCCGCGGCGGGCGTCTCACCGCCCGCGGCGCTGCGGGAGCGCGCGGAGATGCCTCCTCGCGCGCCGCGGCCGCCGTCACTGCGACGCGCTCATCACTCAGGACGGCCCGCGCGCGCGCCAAGATGCTGGCGAGGTCCAAGACCTCCGCGCGAGTGCCGGCCCGGATCGTCATGCGGACCGTGTCCGGCAAACCAGATATGAACGCGCAGGTTAGCGCGCTCTCTGGCACCCCGCCATACAGAGTGGCGATCCGCCGCAGATCTGCCAGATATACGTCTGCTGACTCACCGGGCGGCGACTTGCGTAGGCATCGTAGGC
This sequence comes from Ashinkailepas kermadecensis, assembly GCA_034440615.1. NCBI lineage: Eukaryota > Metazoa > Arthropoda > Thecostraca > Neolepadidae > Ashinkailepas > Ashinkailepas kermadecensis. The sequence continues at coordinate 92,652 of JAOTOM010002409.1, forward strand.
CGCCAGCCGGTCCATAGCGAAAGCGTCGTAGAGTGCGTCACGCACAGCATCCGCTGAGTTCCGCGCCGTCTCCGACAGTTGCATCCAGACGGCGAACGCTCCTCCTGCGAGCCGCGCCGGCAGAACGCCCGTCAGGTCCACACCGCGGTGCTTGCACAGCACTTCAGCCCGTGTAAACCATTCCACCACGTCTGCCGACCCGTCGTATTCTGGGATGAGACGAGCGTCGAACGCGCCGCCTCCGTCGCGCCTCGTCGTCTCACCGCCTGTCGTCGTGGGCGCCGCCGCACCTCCAGCCGAGACGGTCGCCGCCTCGCCTCTTGTGGTTACTGCTGATATTTCAGGCATCTTGGCCGAAATAGCTTGTTAACTGAAGTATATTAGTTGGTGAAGTCCGACAGTTTGCCAAAAAGAACAGTGATAGCACGCGCGGGTGCAGCCTGCGGAGAGCTCAGGTCGCGGCCGACTGACCCTCTCCCTCCTCGCGCCGCGGGTTACATATCCGTCGCGAGTCAGAAGCACGAGCATGCCTACGTCACATCCGACGTCATCTCTGACCTTGACCTCTACGTGTTACACAATCCACAAGTGAATCACGCCATGACCAGTCGACGCGTCATCACATTACAACAAGCCATACACGTGTGAGCGATGATTCCATCATGGTGTTGTTGTTCACAAGCTATGCACGTGTGAGGATTGCTCCAGCACGGTGGTGTTGTCTACAAGGTGTTTACGTGCGAGGGATATTTTGTAAACTGCCTTCGTGTATTGGCATGGTTTGCCTAAATCGAAAAATAGAAACGTTGAACAACCGTTGGCAAATGGCTGCCAGCCGAAATCAGCCGATAATGTAAAAACACTGAAAGCTAATGGAATAACTGGAAGCGTACGCAAATTTTTGTCGCTTCTGAACAGGGCTCTGTCGATGGATTTCACATTCACCGACTGACAGACCTCTGCTCTGGATCATCACTGATTTATCGTGCCCCGCTGTCAGCCAGAGCTCTATTCTGGGTCGTCGTCACTGACCTGCCATGGCTCCGCCGTCGGCCAGAGCTCTGTTCTGGGTCGGCGTCACTGACCTGCTATGTCCCCGCCATCGGCCAGAGCTCTGTTCTGGGTCGTCGTCGACCTGTTAGCCCATTCAAGAGTTTCTGGGTCTCGTCACTGACCTGCCTGGCTCCGTGGCGTCTGTTCTGTCGTCGTCAGTGACCTGCTGTGAGCCCACTGTCGACCAGAGCTGTGTTCTGGGTCGTCGTCACTGACCTGCCGTGGCTCCGCTGTCGGCCATCGTGCCGGCGATGTGTGCGGTGTGCTGATCAGTGCAAGTGTGGTACCGGACGACTGAGGAGGGCCGCCGCCTTGCAGTGACGCGTCTCTGCCACCTGGCTGACGGTGGCTGCAGCTGTGCCCTGCCCTCACGCAAAGCCGCGCCTTTCACACCCACGCGCAGGTGGTTCTGCCGTGCCAGTCACAAAAGGCGCGCTGGCCCGAAAATCGAAGATGCTGCCTTTGTAAGCATGCATATCAGCACAGGCGGATCAGTATACCGAGCCGACGGAGCAGTATACCGAACAGTGTACCGAGCAGTGTACCGAGCAGCGTACCGGCAGTGTACCGAGCTGTCTACCGAGCAGTGTACTAAGCAGTGTACCGAGCAGTGTGCCGAATAGTGTACAGAGCAGCATACCGAGCAGTGTATCGAGCAGTGTACCGACAGTGTACTGAACAGTGTACCAAGCAGTATGCCGAACAGTGTATTAAACAGTGTACCGACAGTGCACCGAACACTGTACCGCAGGGGCGTCGATTTGTATCCTTTTGCGGGGGCCATGGCCCCCCCCAATGCTGATCTTGCCCCCCCCCCCAATGTTTATTTGGGCCCCCCCAATACCCATGCTATTTGTATGCTGATACAAAGCTAAAGGAAAAAAAAGAAGAAAAACACTGTGTTAGGTACATAGAAAACTTAGTTGATGTTAACCAGCACATTTTGTACTGAAAAAGAACAGATTTGGATTAGATAGTGGACTGAGTATCCAACTTTTGCCACATAATTCAAAATTATGCGCAAAAACAAACAAAATAGCTAGATTTCCCTCCACTGTGCAAGGAAAACTTACAGCATAAAATGTTAAGATTCGCTGATGATGCATTTTAAACCAGATTGTCTTTTAAAAAATGTTAAGCCACAAAACAACAATTGGATTGTCATACTGATGTTTGTACACACCACCAATGGCAAAACCACACGCATATGAGCTTAAACAGGAAAAAATCCATTCTTAATTTCCAGTCATTGTCAAACTTGCATTGTCCAGTGAACAACAATGACAATCATCATTGAGATTGTGGATATGCAAACTATAATTATCTTCAGCAGCCCACCTATCACACCATCAGTTTGATATTTACCTGGGTAGGTACCTACCTACATGCCCAATGACAATGCATGCATGCAATATTGATATGGGGAAAAACGAGAGCAATGTGTGGGCAAATCTGCCAGCTTATGATACCATGACAGAGAAAAGTCAGCAAGAAGCTGCATGGCCACTGCATTATAATTGGTATTCCTAAAATAATAAAAAAGAAAGTTATGGCTCACATGACTTTTAAGCAAACCTTACAGTCATACAAGACCAATGCTATACAAGAAATAGCCTTGACAAGACCAATGTCTCGTACGCCGCAAAAACACCATTATTAAACGCCGCAAAAATACCATTATTTTAAAAGGTACACCAAAGTTCGACTTCAAACCTTGATGACGTCACAGGTTTTTATTCGTATATTGCAGAAATTGGTAGTTTTGTTTTTTTCTCCACATAATTTTGAATTGTGTAGCACAAGTTGGATACTCAGTCCACTATCTAATCCAAATCTGTTCTTTTTCAGTACAAAATGTGCTGGTTAACATCAATTAAGGTTTCTATGTACCTAACACAGTGTTTTTCTTCTTCTTTTTTCTTTAGCTTTGTATCAGCATACAAATAGCATGGGTTATTGGGGGGGCAAATCAACATGGGGGGGCGAGATCAGCATTGGGGGGCTATGGGCCCCGCAAAAGGATGCAAATCGACGCCCCTGATCAGGCATGTTTCAATTTCACTGCACATGGGTGGGTGAGTTATTTTTTTCTGGCGTACCGGACCACAGAGGTCATTTGCGCCAACTTTGAAGCGAGTACGTTACATGTCTGACTATAAAAGCGGGTGTTTGCGATCAAGGTGCAGGCATGTGGACGTTTACATAAAGGGAATTTTACGTTATAGTTTGTGTGATATTTTAGGCGCTGAAGGCGGGGTTAGGATGGGGACATCCCCTAATGTCTAGATGGCAGGGGCGTCGATTTGTATCCTTTTGTAGGGGCCAGGGCCGCACCAATGTTGATCTTGCCCCCCCCCCCCAATGTTGATTTGGCCCCCCCAATAATATATGCAATTTTTATGCTGATAAAAAAGTTGAAGGAAAAAAGAAGAAAAACACCATGTAGTACATAGAAAATGTAGTTGATGTTAACCAGCACATTTTATAATGAAAAAAAGAGATTTGGGTTCAATAGTGGACTGACTCTCCACCTTTTGCTACAAAATTCAAAATGGTGTGCACAAAAACCAATTGTCATTGTCAAACTTGCATACAATCCAGTCCCGTGAACAACAATCAGTTATCATTGAGAGTGTGGACATACAAACTATAATTAATCAACAGCCCACTCATCACACTATCAGCTTGATATTTACCTGGTACCTAGGCACCTAGGTACATGCTGCAGAAAGACTTAGAAGAGCTTGTGAAGTGGTCCAAAAAATGGCAGATGAAATTAAATTTTGATAAGTGCAAAATCATGCGTGTATGCAGGGGCGTCGATTTGTATCCTTTTGTGAGGGATATGGCCCCACCAATGTTGATCTTGCCTCCCCCCTGAAATGTTGATTTGGTTCCCCCCAATAACCTATGCTATTTTATGCTGATAAGAAAGCTAAAAGGAAAAAAGGAAAAACACCATGCTAAGTAGAAACATTGATGTTAACCAGCACATTTTGTACTGAATAGAAACAGATTTGGATTAGATAGTGGACTGACTCTCCACCTTTTGCTGAAAAATGTAAAATTGTGTGCAAAAACAAACAAAATAGCTGGAATTCCCTCCACTGTGGAAGTACAGCTTACATCTTTCTGGGTTGGTTGGTTGGTTATTTGGGTTTACGGCCGCATTGACTGCTTTGGTCATACAGCGCCCATACAACTTTTCTTGTTCCCACCTTAGAGCACAATAATACCCAAAAGTTTCCGAAAAAAAATTTACAACCATGTTCACAAAAAAATATAATTTTTTATTCAAAATCAGCTTAGGTTAGGTTAGGCTCGGTTAGGTTTCTTTTTTAAGGTTGAGAATTTTCAGAAAATAAATTAAGTGACATTTTAATTTAGTTTAATTTTTTGTTCTCAAAAGATAGGTTAGGGTAGGCTAGGTTAGAGTTTGTTGCATTAAAAAAAAACATTTATGTTTATGCTATGTTACCGAACTCAAAGCCTTTTTGGCATTATTTTGCTCACAACCTGAAAAGTAAGCACAGAAAATATGGGGTCCATTCATCTTAGTCACCTTCATAAACATGGTATTCTGCATATTTTTGTTTTTGATTTAAAGGAAAAAAGAACACCTTAGACTGCAAGGTTACCAAATAATGAGCAATTTTTTGGGGAAACGTTTTTGGAATTTGTAAACAAAAAGTTTTCCAACTTGACAAGCCTAAACTAACCTAACTTAACCAAACCTAACCCATTTGCTTGCTATATGGAGGCAAATGTGTGTAAAAACTTGTCTTGTTACCACCTTAAAGCATAATAATACCGATTTGGCTAGGTTAGGCTTGTTTAGTTGTTTACCTTGGAAAAATTGTTCAATCATTTTCAAAAATAAAATTAAAATCGGAAATTTTCCTTCAAAAGCAGCTGACATTAGGTTCGGGTAAGTTGGGTTCGGCTGGTACATTTATAAAATTTTCAGGATATATATTGCTTAATTTTTGTTTCTATTTTTTTTCTCCAAAGCAGGGGCGTCGATTTGTATCGATAGACACGAGCGCGCATTAAATTTCACAAATCGTGATGGGCGTTCCTCAGAACATCCAAAATCGTAACATCCAAATAAAAATTCCAGTTACAGAAATTCCAGCGCCTAAAGTCTAAATTTGAGGTTACAGTGACAAATGTGACGGAAGTAAGACATTTGTGGTGCAATTGCGCGCAGTGTTTAATCCGGAGGCCAATCTCATGTGACGTCGTACTGATTCGTTTCTTGTACTTCGCACATTCTGATGTATCTGCGGATTGGTGTGATTTTAAATAGTGAATAAATAGCTTGCTGATATTTAATTCCCAAAGGAACAGTAGTTGAAGAAGTTGGCAGGTAAGCTTGAAAAAGTCCAGTCCATGCTTTTTTCTGATTTGTGCTCAGGGTTTCCATGTTAATATCACATAACTACCACGTTTGTCTTCAAGAAGAGCTGTTTTTAGTTTACTTTTATTAATATTTTCATTCCACTGCTCTTAGTGCCCTTTCTGCCCAGGATTGGGGCACCTAGTGTTGCATTTCCGTCCAGGGGTTGGCACACCTTTTGGTAAATTTACAGCTTAAGGTAATTTCTGCTTAATTTTTTTCCATGCAATGTTTAGGAACGTGAACATCATGTTACTGCTCATTTTGGTAAATTTGTGTTTTAAGGTGTTTTATGAATTCGTGGAATGTATCATTTCAATGCAATGTTTATGAATGTGACTCAGATGATGGGACCACTCATTTTCTATACAAATGCCTACATTTCAGGTTGTGAGCAAAATAACATCAACAAAAAGCTTTGAATTAGGTGACATAGGGTAAAGTATTTTTTTAAATGTAAAAAAAATGCAACATAACCTAACCTAACCTAGCTTAACCTCCCCTTGGAGAAAAACAAAACCAAAACATCAAATTGTAAAAATTTCAAGCAATGTATTTTTTTAGAATTAAAAAATATAACCCAACTTAACCTAATCTAACATAAGCTGCTTTTAAAGAAAAAATATATATTTCTTTCAAATTTTGGAACAATTTTTGCAAAAATGTCGAACTTAAAACACTTAAACTAATCTAACATCACCAAACATAGCCCATTTGTTTGCTTTATGGAGGCAAATGTGTAATAACTTGCCTTGTTACCACCTTAAAGTACAATAATTCTTGTTAGATTAGGTTGGGTTAGGTTTTTTCATTTGTAAAATTACAAGAAAATAAATTGCTAGATATTTTTCCAATCTTGTTTTTATAGTTGTTTTCTCCAAGGTCAGGTTAGGCTAGGTTACGTTAGGTTATGTTGAATTTTTAATGTATTTCTTTGAATTGCTATGTTACCTAACTCAAAGCCTATTTTTAATGTTATTTTGCTCACAACCTGGAAAGTAAGCATTTGCACAGAAACTGAGTAGTGCCATCAGCTTAGTGACATTCATAAACATTGCATTGGAAATTTAACTAAAAAAATATTAATAAAACACATAAAAGCACAAGCTTAATGTCCTTTCCTCTGCAAATGCATGCCTTTCAATTGGGAGTAAAAAATAACACCAAAAAAAAGAGTGTGGAGTAAGGAAATATAGCATGCAAATAATGTTCAAGATGTGTGATAACCTTACCTAACATAGTTCAGCTTCCCATACAAGAAATTAATGGTTTTAAATTAAATTTTCGAGGCATTTTCTAAAATATTTTCAACTTAAAAAGCCTAACCTAAGCTAGCCTGAACCGTTTATTATTTTTTTGTAGAAAAATCATTAACAAAAATTATTTACCAACAAATGATTATTTTTATAACTTACAACAAAAGCCTAAACTAACCTGACAAACCTAACCCCTTTGTATGCTTCATGGAGGTAAAATGTGTGTAAAACTTGTCTTGTGGTTACCTTAAACTGTGATAATACCTGGCTTTTGGGGTAATTTTTCAGCTCATGATACTCTCCGACTTCTTTGAATTTTTTTTAGTGCAGTGTTTGTTAATGTGCTGATCATGATGTAACCGCTCATTTCCTCTGCAGATGCACACTTTTCAATTGTGAGGAAAAATAACATGGAAAAGGGGGCTTGGATTTGAGTAATATAGGATGAAAAATAATGTTCAGATAAAAAAAATGTAACATTACCTAACCTAACCTAGCCTAGACTTCCATGCAAGAAATTATTATTTTTATGCCCAATTTCCCCCCAAAAAAAAATTTGTTCTCAAACATTTTCAACTTAAAAAAGTATATCATAACCTAATCTAGCTTGAACCGTTTTTGAAGACTTTTTTTTCATTTACTAACTTACAACAAAAGCCTAGCCTAACGCAACTAGGCAAAACCTAGCTCCTTTGAATGATTCGTGGAGGTAAAATGGGTGTAAAACCTGTCTTGTGGTTACCTTAGACTGCAATAATATCTCTTTTTGTGCTACCTGGTGCACGTGATGAACCTCCATCTGCATGCTGCATGAGAGCATTGCACTTATTGCTTCACAAAGAACAAAAACATGTTGAAAGTACTATATTTTCAGGAATGGAATCCTGTGCTGATAACATTTTCTGAGTTATAAATTTGCAGATCAGATCTACTTGCAGACCATTTGTGTTAATAAATATGAGAAATTCATAGAAATGCATACACCGGTTTGTGGACAAGAAGTTATTCTGACGATTTCTGATGTATTGGAAAATGACAAATTTTCATGATGGAAGCAGGCAAAGTTAAAGTACTTATATCTCAATAAGTGGTCAGTTCACTAACAAGACAGCAAATTCACTCAAATAGCACTCAAAATGCCAGGCGGCCACTCTTTTTGCAAGTTTAAAATCGATGACAGTGCTTTCTTGAATCATGTTTAAAGCACATGAAGGAAATGTATTGCTGACACTTGTTAGGAACTGATGTGTGTAACGTTAATTAACATTTCTAATGTCCTGATGTTTGTACACAAAATATAGCCCACTATTCTAAATAGCATGGGAAGTATGATGCCATATATCATGGCTAATTTATGGTCATACTGTTATGCAACAGATTCCCTGCATTGTTACTTAGTTATTTGGGCTTTAGGGCACAGACCATGTTGATCACATAGCTCCCTGCATTGTTGTTAACTGATATATCAGTATGTTTGCAAATTCACTTACGAGTGAATCCATACCATTCTCACTGGGGTATAAAAGCTACATTATAACATTGCTTTTACAATGCATATAACAGAAACCCATCTCGATTGTCCTACTTACTCAGGACACCATAGAAGTCAATGAAGCCAATGAAAACCATAGAAGTCAATGAAAATGCTACTTCATCCCCTGTATTGTTAATGGAAACAAGTCTCTTGAACCATATGTTATGTCCTTCACAGTGTTGCTCCATCCACCTCCAACTCCAACCCTGACCAAACTTCAGGAGCTCATCCATCTCCAAAGCAGTCTGTTGAAGAAGGTATGTATTGCAGCATAACTACTGTGACCGGAATTCCATGGTATCCATGTGGCCTTACAATCCATCCTTGCTCATCCATGTAGCAGATGTGTGACTTTCCTCAAACTGTCTGGATAACTGGGGAGTTGAAATCACATGTGAGTGATGAAACATATGAACTATTCCTGGATTCTTATGTTGCATCATTGCATGGCACAGTGACATACCGAATGGGGAGGGGGGAATTGTGGGCAGTTTCCTCACCCCCCTTCCTGATAGGTTGTGGGGCCCCCAAGAATCCGCCGAGCTTAGGAAAAAAATGCGCTATGCTCCCTAAAAATTTCACTCGGTCCACCAAAAATCGCACCGGGGCTCAGAAATATAACATTGAGCGCCCCCAAACGTAGCGCAGGGGCCCCGATAATGACGCTGGGGCCTCAAAAGTTTGCACCTGGGCCCCTGAAAATCACGTTGGGGCCGCAAACAAGTCGTGCCGGGATTCAAGAAAATCACGACGGGGGCCACAAACGGTCGGGCCGGGGCCTCCTGAAAATCACGCCGAGACTGGGGTACTAAGAATTATCACCCGGGCCCCTGAAA
>JAOTOM010002410.1:0-100000 GCA_034440615.1 Ashinkailepas kermadecensis
CGCTATCCTAAGCTTCTGTGATCAACCTCTCGGTCTTCTTCCACACCCCTGTCTGGTGCTGGGCGACCTCAACGCCCACCACCAGGCATGGAATTGTCACACGACATCTCCAAGCGGACATCACATTGAAACACTTCTCAACACCCACAACATGGTCTTTTTAAATGGCCAAATACCCACCTACAACACAAACATCGCCCCGTTCCGTCCAACTGCCATATACCTCTCCTTGTCTTCGGCTTCCATCTCACTCCTCCTTTGTTGGCACGTACAACTCGACCCCGTTTTTAGCGATCACTTTCCTATTCATACTTGAACGCTCTGCCCAGTCTAGAGATCATTTCTACCCCGCTGGAACGTTCGCAAAGCCAAATGGCCGTCTTTCTCCCAGGAAATTGACACTGTCTTCTCTCCCCAGTCTCACCCCCCCCCCCCAATTTCAGCATTCCTCAATACCATATTACTCGCGGCAGAAAAACACGTCCCACACACTCGTCGCTCCCCCGGCCATAACTCACGTGCCGTGGTGGAACGACGAGTGTCAACGTGCCGTCGCCCTGCGGCGGCGGGCTGAGCGAAAATTTCGAGAAAAAATCTGACCGCACAAAACATGTTAGAAGCCCGCGGGGCTAAAAAAAACGTTGTCTGCAAATTATCCTTGCGCCAAAAAAGACGCAGCTGGCGACTTTATTCAAACTCATTCAATCGTTTTACCCCCATCGCCAAAATTTGGACACAAATTCGCACCTTCTCCAATGGCAGATCCCACCACACAGATTCCCACAACTGACAATTAACCAACGTCGCATAACAGAACCCTCAGACGTCGCGGAACACTTTGCCACCTATTACGCTGACATTTCCTCAAATACACAATACTCGCAACACACCATCACTTTCCTACACAACACTCTCTCCACCTGCAACTTTACGCCGGACAACACTGAACCATATAATGCCCCTTTACTTTCTATGAACTAAATTTATCCCTTTCCAAAGTAACCAACACTGCGGCTGGTCCCGACCAATTGGCATACCCCTTCTTCCAAAACCTATCCGACTTAGGAAAAGACAACCTCCTTTCGGCACTAAATCAGCTATGGACCGACGGCACCTTTCCCCTTCTTGGTCCACTAGTACTATCATTCCTATCGCTAAACCTCGCAAACCTCGCCACCTGCCCTCGAGCTATCGACCCATTTCTCACTAGTTGTGCCTCTAAAATCTTTGAGCGCATGGCCAATGGACGAATCAGAGTCTACCTACGAAAACAACGAAATTATCTCCCCCTTTCAAAGCGGCTTTCGACCCAGACGCAGCACCACTGACAACCTCATCCAAATTGTTGACTCCATACCAGCGCGGTTTCATGAAAAAAAAACATGAAACCGTCGCACTTTTTCTCGACTTAAAATCCGCATTCAATAAAGTGCACAGTTCTGCCCTTCGAATCAAATTACACCGAATTGGTATCAAGGGCAGAATGCCACATTCCTTACGAACTTTCTCGCTAACAGAACATTCACTGTCCGCTGCGGCAACATCCACTCTCGACCCCACAATCTTGACCAAGGCGTCCCACAAGGCAGCGTGTTATCCCCACCCTCTTCCTCATCATGATCAATGACGCTCTCGCTGACCTCTACAAAATTTCGCCCTGTCTAAAATACTCTATTTATGCCGACGATCTGGCCATTTGGTGCAAACACCCATCGGCAGACAGAGACCTCATGCAGCGCGCCATGGATCAAATTGATTCATGGTGCTCCCTTTGGGGACTGCAGGTCTCCCCCGCAAAATCCGTCACAATGCTTTTCTCCCGGCTCCACACATACATCCCACCTCTTACACCGCTACGCTATCGCGATCAAATTATCCCTCACCAAACCACCTTCACCTATCTTGGCATCGTCCCAGACAAAGGACTCTATTTCGCCCCCCTCCATATTTCTTATCTTAAACAGCGCTGCGCTTAGCGCCTAAATATCCTGCGCTGCATCTCCGGTCGCGACTGGGGTGCAGACAGGACCACCTCTCACCACAATGTATATTGCTCTGATTCGCTCAATCCTGGAATACAATGCGTTTATCTTCGATCATATATCTCCCACACACATCGCAACACTTGAACGCATACAAAATCACGCACTACGCCTCATCACCGGAGCACACTGCACCACCCCCATCACTAGTCGCCGGGCTGAGGCCAACCTCCCTAGCTTACAACACCGCAGAACACTCCAACCAGTTAGATACCACTTTCGGACACCACAACACAACACAATCACCCCGCCACCTCGCACTCTCTAACCTCCCCCCCCCAGTTCGGCGTACCTATAATAGAAATAAACACAATATTGCCATACATCTGAAACATGTCCTAACACTCGCACTGAAATTGCTTGAGGTAACCCGCGACAAATTTCCCCCTTACTCCTATTTTGGCACATGAAACACCCCAAGCTCGAGTATCTCTTTCGGGAAAACAAAAAATTACTTTCCCCATCGAAACTCAAATGACAGTTTTCGAACACCGAGCGGTCCACCCCCAACACACATACTTTTACACTGACGGCTCCCGTACCAAAGATGATTCGGGCACCGCCTGGTGTGGTGGACCCAACATTGACCAAACAAAATTAACACCAGACCATTCGGTTTACACGGCAGAGTTAGCGGCAATCCTAACCTGCCTACAACACATTATTCAACACAACATCACTACACCCATCATCATCCGTACTGACTCACACTCATCCATTGACGCTCTCGCAGCCATACACAACACCTCACTCTCCACACTCCACGCTATCCGGGCAACTCTACCACACCCATCACGCTCACGTCCAACTCACACTGCTCTGGGTCCCTGGCCACGTGGGGATACCGGGCTCCGACTCAGACACACCAAACTCACCCGCGATTTCCTCCTCCGCCGACTTCGCCGCGCTCCACATTGCCAAGTGTGCAACACGTGTAGCTCTGTTCAACATTTTCTGCTTACTTGTTCGAAATATGATTTCCAGCGTCGCCCCTCCTTTCGTACATTGCACAACATCGTCTTCCACTCTCACTTAGCATCCTTCTCGGTGATGAACACCCGGAGCTTCTTGAACTACTTTTCACCTTTTGCATAGCACCAAATTAGAACAACCCATTTAAAGCCAAAAGCCTATCACCAAAAGCTGCTCTCGTACACCACATACACCACAAAAGCTGCCCTCTTTGCTCTCGTACACCACATACATATAGGCTATTTCGCACTAGGTAGGCAGGGACCGATCCAAGTTGGCCAAAACGGACGGTTTCCCTGCGGACATTGCGCTTGGTTTTTTTACCTTCGGGTTATCCAAGCAGCTTGGTTTTTCTCTTTTCATGCTTTTCCAAGCTCTAACTTAAACATACACCTACGCATACAAGGTCGGGCCTGACGTCCACGGCTCGCCCTGGGCGCTGGGCCTCCGCTCCGTTTCAGGTCGCAGGTTGGCAGCGAAGCCTGTCCGGAGGCCATGAAGCCTTCCAATGTTCTACTGTTTGTTATGTATGTATGTATGCGTGTCTGTATGTGAACATGTATGCAATGAATGTATCGGCCCATTACGCCACGCTCTTGATATGCCGGCGTCTCATCTTTCATCTCTTGCTTATTTGGTATATCCGGATGCCACATAAGCCGGATTAACGTAACCCTTTATTTAACGTAATAAATACCTAGCGGATGGCACTTTGCCTCTGCTAAAGACAAACAAGGGAAAAATGGTGGGGCGGACAGTGGATGGTGGGAGGAGCCCCTCTCTGTCCGGTTCTGACACTGTATTGTGGCGTACAGTGGAGGGTGGGAGGAGGCCCTCTGTGCCCGGTGCTGACAATGTACTATGGCGGACAGTGGACATATGGGGGAGCCACTCGGTGTCCGGTGCTGACACTGCACTGTGGCGGACAGTGGAGATACGGGGGAGCCACACGGTGCCCGGTGCTGACACTGCACTGTGGCGGACAGTGGAGATACGGGGGAGCCACCCGGTGCCCGGTGCCCGGCCGTGGTTTGGAGTCGGCGGAAACCCAGTGCGCCTTCAGCAGGCTAGGGACTACCTGCATAACCGCACTCTGGAGGTGGTCACCATCCAGGTAAGCTTCACTCTGGAATTCACCATTCAGGTAAATGACAGCCTGGAGGTAGTCACTGCCCAGCTAAAGTACACCCTGGCTATGGTCACCATCTAGGTGAACTCACTCTGGAGATCATTATCCGGATAAATTACACCCTGGAGGTGGTCACCATTAGGCCAATTGCACCCTGGAGGTGGTTACCATTATGGTAAACTACACACTGGATGTAGGCACTGCCCACGTAAGGTTAGTTAGCAAAGCAGCAGATGCCCCAGCTCCGCAATGAAGCAGATGCCGATACACTGGCGGGGAGGGGAGGGGGTCTTGGAGGGGCAGTGAGCGGGAGAAGGGGGGGGGGGGGCGCCTCCCGATCGCAGAACGGCGTCACTGATTGGACTGCCCCCCCCCCATCCAGAAGGCCCAACTGTATCCTTCGACGATTTTAGCCACGTGCTTCTTTTCGCACGGCTTGAGTATACTCCGTCGCAAAAATTCAGCAAAGGTCGCCCTTTCGAGGTAACTCGATATCGCTTGAGTAGATCCGAGTGAACCACCTCGATATTTTCCAGATGAGTAGTGACTCTGGACGTGTGTCCTTCATCAGATAAAATTGCCAGATCCGGCAATGTGCTGTCCAGATGAGGCATTATCGATACACTGCACAGCAGAGCAGTATAAGGGTGTTAGCGGTCCATCACACATTTGGTAGGGAATGTCTGTTCCCGGTGCTTGACTCATTAGTGCGTAGTGCATGGCCACCGTTGACTAGAAAGACACTTTTATGATTTCTGTAGCATCCCTTGTCAGATCAGGTTACCTCGTCAGAAAATGACGGCCTGCTGCCCAGAAAAAAACAGGCGGTTGAAGAGATCACCTGGTGATAAAGCAGGATGCTTTCGTGATGAAGAGACTCCTTTCGATTAGCCTTGGCTCTCCCTCTGAGGTCCAGCATAGTGGTGCAAGCAATAGACTGGATAATGCGGTTTGAAATCTTTTTGAAATTTTCTGACCATTTTTGGTCCATTCGTCACATCACGTGGAACATAATAATGTTTGTGGATTCAGTGTCCGAAGCTTTCGTCCATAGGAAGGAGCCAGCCACCTTCTTTCGCAAAGGCATTCTTGAAGTTCGTTAGCTTCAGAATAACGAATTTCTTTACACGCAAAAATCTACCGACCAACCGTATTGCCAGCAAGCGCCTCCGATTAAGGGTCAGCCGTGGATCCAAGAGGGGGATGGGCCACAGAGGAAGTTCGCCCCCTCCCCCTCATGAAAAGACGCCGTTCCTCTACTGGAAAAAGATGTCCCGCCAGGAACACTCGAATGCACCTCGTTGGAAAATTGAACTGCTGGCAAGATAAAATAAAAGTAGAAATCTCTGAGCAGAAAAGATACCCCTCCAGGGGCACTCGAATGTACTTCCCTTGAAAGATTCTCAATCAGTAGTGCCCTTCCAGGGCAATGGCGCTCTTCCAGATAAGTGTCGCCATCCCCGTATCAAATTTTATGGATCCATCCCTGCTATAGGTGGATTTGGACGACAGTGAAACAGTGCTCGAAAGGGGGACAAGAATTTGAACGGGCCAGACCCAACCCCAACGGGCTAGACCGGGCCAGATCGGACAGACCCGACCATGCCCTACCCGACGGACATGTGTTTGAAATGTTAATAACTTCTTTCTAACACAGGTTCAGGGTCATATTTTTTTTCACCGAGCTTAATTTCATTACCCTAAACCAGCACTTTTGGTTTCGATTTCACCAGCTTTTGTTCCTGTATTCCCTGTGAAGCGCCTGTAATCTCGCTCAAAGAACTGCTTGTGTGGCTGCACGTCTCGTAGCCGCAGAACTCGCCGTGTGGAGCAGACCGGGAGTGGGCCACCCGTCACGCAACCAGCCAGCCCATGGGCGGGCAGTGTTTTTCCCCAGTGTTTGCGGCGTAATTCACCAAGAGCCAGTTCAATTGTGTTATCCGATGCCGCCCCGAATGATTGTCTGTGGCACAAATTGAATGGGAGACAGATGGGACCCACTACATCGTACCACGTACACTATTTCCAGGGGACTGTCATCCGGATAATTCCCATCGGCCGTTTTCTCGTAAAGAATGCTCAGAGTAGTGACGTTACTGGTTGACGACGTGAAGGCCGTCCGCATCTAGTCGACGGAGAACATTCGTCAGTTAAAAGGCCCAGGGCCTTGGTTAATGCCCTGTACTGTCGTGATATGTGTTAGCTGAAGCTACGATGACGGTTGTTAGCAATAAATATGCTTATAATGGATATATAGGCCGCTTTAGGGTCCACACCAAGTGCAAATAGGGACTGTGTACTTACGGTACTTTCCCACCTGTTGGCTGCATTAGTCTGGATAGATGGTTCTCGTTGTGCGTTGAATCGCAATCAAGTTCGGCGCCTATGAATGAGCGTCGCCAACACGGTGGAGATGTAGGGTTGGTTGCCCTCCCCTCCCCAACTTTTTTAAATCTAGAAT
Organism: Ashinkailepas kermadecensis; assembly: GCA_034440615.1. Taxonomy (NCBI): domain Eukaryota; kingdom Metazoa; phylum Arthropoda; class Thecostraca; family Neolepadidae; genus Ashinkailepas; species Ashinkailepas kermadecensis. Next base: position 6,605 of record JAOTOM010002410.1, read on the forward strand.
TAATCCTAAGGCGTTGCAGAGGAAGAATCCACTCCAAAATTGTCGTATACCCAACCCCAGAATATTGGTATCATCAATGCACATATAGGCATACCTATGCTACCTATGTCTCCGTGTATCTATTTGTGCATCCTCATAGCCTGATGGCTATTTATTTTGTTATATTTATGACATTGAAGCCTCATGAAGCACCTGAGGAATGGTCATAGGTAAACACTTGACCCAGGAAAGTATTATCTGGACACTTGTATTATATCACAGTGAGGAGCATGGTTTGGGTTAATTTACCTTGTCAAAGGGGGTGCCGAAGGATGTGCCATCAAGTATTGCCAACATTGCATGCTATGTGTATTACTTTGGAGTGAAAAGTGTCAATCTACATGCCTATCACACCCATTTCCAAAGTTCATGAGAAAAAGGAAACAATGTCTGATACGTACTATCCCTCCAACACCCCTATGTGATAAGCTTATCTGAGGGGAATTTGGGGATCTTTGTTTAGACATAAAGACATAAAAGATCAGTGCAACTATGAGCCACAAGGGCCCTTCTTCGTTGCACTTTGTAAACTGAACCAGTTGCCCACCAAATCTGTCAATCAACCCTCCCTGGAATACAGAAAAACAAGCCCCCTATTCTTATAATGATTGTCTATGCCGTTTTTAAAGATGTTCAGTGTGTTGCTACTGACAATTGTTCCTGGCAGCTGGTTCCAGTGTTCTACTACCCTGTTGGTGAAGAAAGACTGTCTTAACCTTGTCCTGCTGTGATTAACTTTAATTTTGAATTGATGACCTCTAATTGCATCATTTCTGTTAAATTCAAACATTTCCCTGAGATATCCGTGTTCCTGACCATGAACAAATTTAAAAACCTCGATGAGATCTCCTCTCAGCCTTCTATATCTAAGTGAAAACATATTCAATTTCTTCAATCTTTCCTCATATGCCAGGTTGCCTATACCATTAACCATTTTTGTTGCCCTCTTTTGTACTCTCTCTAAAAGCCAACAATCTTTCTCATAACTAGGGGACCAAGCTTGGACACAGTATTCCAAATGTGGCCTGACATATGCACAGTAAAGCTTCCTGATGACCTCCTCACTTTTGTATGACACATTCCTCTGTATCGCCCCAAGCATTCTTAGTGCCTTCTTCCTGGCTTCTTTGGTCTGTTCTGATGCCCCCAATTGTGTGTTCAAAATAACACCTAAGTCCTTCTCCTGCTGAGTCACAGATAGTACTTGGCCATCCATCAAGTATGGCGCCTTCATATGCTGCCTACCTACATGCATGACTTTGCACTTATCAAAATTAATCTTCATTTGCCATTTTTCGGACCACTTCACAAGCTCGTCTAAGTCGTTCTGCAGCAAAACCTGCTCATTGTGCCCTGTTATTGCCCTAAAGATCTTCAAATCATCCGCAAATTTCAAAACCTTACTGCTTAGGCCACATTCAATGCTATTCACAAATATAATGAACAACAGTGGCCCCAGTACCGACCCTGAGGGACTCCACTAAGAACATCTTGCCATGATGACTTTGTACCATTAAGCATCACTCTCTGCTGTCTATTTGAAAGCCACAACTCAATCCATTTTAGGATGCTACCTGCAATGCCATGGACCTGAAGCTGCATCATTAACCGTTTATGGGGTACCTTATCAAAGGCCTTACTAAAGTCAAGATATGCTACATCAACCTGATTTCCCTGATCAAATTGTTCTGTAGCAAAATTTAAAAAGTCCAAGAGATTTGTGAGACATGATCTCCCTTTTCTAAACCCATGTTGAGTATCTTGATTCAACATGTTTCCTTCCAGAAAACTAACTATTCTATCTTTGATAATTGATTCGAGTACCTTGCAGACTAGGGATGTGAGGCTTACTGGCCTATAATTTTCAACTTTCCCTCTTTCTCCTTTCTTGAAAATAGGAACTACATTTGCCCTTTTCCAATCAGTTGAAATTTCATTTTGTGAAACTGATCTACAAAATATTATACTAAGTGGAATTGCCAGTTCCTTTTCAGCTTCCCGCAATACCCTAGCATAAATTCCATCAGGTCCTGCTGCCTTGTTTGGCTGTATTTTTCTGATATAATTGAAAACAACATCACTATCAATGAAATCAACATTGTGTATCTGATCACCTGTCACTGAACTGTGGTTCACGGTTGGCAAATTTGTCACATCCTCCACTGTAAACACTGATTTAAACTGCTTGCTCAGCTCCTCAACCATCTCACCATCCTGACTCAATATAGTCCCATTTACTTCCAGTGGACCAATTGTGCTTGAAACTTTACTTAGCTTGTAGAAACTAAAGAACTTTTTACTGTCCCCATTACAGTTCCTAGCCAAATCCAATTCTTTTGCCCGCCTTGCTGCTCTGGTTTTCTGCTTCACAGCATCTCTAGCTTTTTGATACGACCTTAGATTTACGATATTTGAAGCTTCCTTAAATACTCTAAATGCATCTTTCTTAGCCTTAATTGATCTCCTCAAATCTGATGTAAGCCATGCTGGCTTTCCTACCCTTCTTTTTCGCCTTTGCTTTTGGGGGACATGTCTAATCTGAATTTCCCTCAAGTAAGATTTGAACTTTTCCCACATTTCACAGGCATTTAAATAAAAAAATTATTCTTCCCATTTTATGGCACTTAAAGCCTCTCTCATGGAGTCAAAGTCTGCCCTGTTAAAATTTGGAATCTTTGCCAAGTTATCCTTGATTGTCCCTGCTATTTGTACCTTAAATCTCACTATGTTATGGTCACTTCTTCCCAGAGTTTCTCCTACAGTCAAGTCTTGAACTAAATCACTTAAATCTGAGAAGACAAGGTCCAAGAATGAGCCCTGCCTGGTTGGTTCCATTACAAACTGGTGTAAGAACAAGTCCTCTTCAAGGCATTTCCTAAACAGTTTACATGATGGGGAGCCAACACCAACATTTTCATATCCTTTTAGATTAAAGTCACCAAGAATAAGGCATTTCCTCTGAAAGTTTCTACTGATTTCCTCACAAATCACCTTATCGAGCTCCAGTTGCTGAGAATGTGGCAAGGTTCCTGATCGATACAAAGCTCCAATCCTCAGTTTATTGCTGTTGCCTCTTCCCACAGCAACATCAAGCCAAATGGACTCCACAGACACATTTTTTTACCCCATCTGCTACTTTCTGAGAACTGTATAAGCTATTCACATAGAGCATTACACCACCCCCTTTCACTGCTGGACCCCTATTGCATGAAAACATATTGCATCCCTGGATCTCATAATCCTGCAAGTTATCCCCAAAATATCCTTCACTGACCCATGCCTCAGTAATGCAAACAAAATCTGGTTTCTCCTCAACAACATAACACTTGAACTCATCAAATTTGGATCGAATGCTCTGAGCATTAAGCATCATACACTTAACAAAAGTTCCATAACCCTCTTTGGCTTTTTCATGTTGAGTAGCTCTATCGTCTCTGGATGAGCTACCACTCTGCCCCCTTGATCTACTGCTACCCCTATTTGCTGACTGTGAGGTGTTTGCAAGACTTCTCTCTCTATCAGCTACATCCCCCCATGACCTGCCTAGTTTCCCTGTTTCCTAATGAGAGCCTCCTCATACCTATTGCTGAGCAATTCAACTCCTCTCTTGCTCAAATGTAACCTATCTAATGCAAACATTTCAGTCCTCCCCCAGAAATCCCCCCACAGTTTATTCTCGGTTTCACATAGCAATAAGCTTTAGCAAATACCACTAAGCCATTCATAGGCATAATTAATTCTTGTCCATATAATTCTAAGCATCCGGCTCCCGGGTCATCTTTATCTTCAATCAAAATGTATTCATTGTTGCCATGAAGCACAAGTGAAGTGGCGTCCCAGGCCGCTCAGCCTGTTCTCCCATCCGGCCGGCCGATTCCCTCTTCCAGTGACGTCACGCTCGTGATGGGCCAAAGTGACGCTAAAATCAACGGCGTAATGTATCTACTATACGGTCTTCCGCTATGTCCACAACTTGCCACAGTGCATTTGAGTTTCAGGTGCTTTCTTTTTTTTCCAATGCACGTGTGCCGAAATTGGAGGCACTGTTTCCGTAATCGAGCTCCTCGATGCGCTTCGACCGCAATCGAGCTTGATAATTGTACAGCATATTCGTCAGTATATGAAGCACGCGCCTCAAATTTGAATGCGCTGTGCCGAATGGTCGGAATAGGGTGTGATTAAATTTTAATTGCTTCACTTCCGCCCCAAATTGGACGCATTAAGGTGCCACTGCGGACTGCCCAGAGAGTGCAGTTGTGGTCGATCCACAAGATCTAAACGCATGATGCCCGATCATGTGCCTGCGGCACAGGATATCTAAGTCTGTCACTTTTCTTCGACCGTCCAGCGCCTCTAATGACGCCTCGCCATTTATACTGGCCCAACAGAAAGCTATGCAGCTATGAAGAATATATTCAACATCCATGTATGTTTCCGTGTATGTACATCACAATGTCGAAAATAATAATAGTTAACATCAACACACAGTCGGCGTTGCCAAAACAAAATGGCGAAACAAGCCTCAGGCCTTTTGATCACCTTTGCGCTGGTTACCTTCCCACATGGTATGAAATCTAAGTCGGGAAAGCTATGCAGCCTTAGTCCTACCCATGGTGGCATGCAAATTGTATACAAAATACTTCCGGAGAGGGTAGCAAGTGAGTGGAATGCTCGAAGACGTGAGGATTTACCACATTCTTCATCCTAGAAAAGCCTCCAAACGACACCCCTGTGCAAATTTTTTTTTATTATTTTTAAATTGCTGAAAGGGAATAAATAACAGCATACGAGGGTTGTCGTGGAAGTTACTTTCGGCTTATTGCATTCCAAGAATGCTTTTCTTTCTAGGGACCCTCGTTTCCCACTTCAAAAAAGTTCCGTATGCTTTTGAAATTGTGCTGCACGTTGTCCTTCTTCAGATGTATTAAACAAAAGGTCCCATGTGTGATCTTCGGACATACAGATCATGACTTTCTGAGTGAGGAGCAATTGGTTCCATTGGGCAAATAACATTGGGAAAACACAACCGACCCCGCAAAAGCCTACACAACAGCAACCGTGCATTTGCATGCGTGTATATCTTAATCATATGGATGCCATAATTCATCCATATATATATATATATATATATTTATTGCATTTGACGGAATTTCAATAAAGATATAGGCATTTTCTTAATCATCCTGTCTTCCCATACATTTTCAACTGCATTTTCGTCACGCATCTCGCCCGTATCCCGCCCCGTATCTCGCCCGATCTTGTCTCGTCTCATTTATCGCATCCCGTCATGCATCCCCATCCTGGCCCACATGCCCTACCGCATTCCGTCGTATCTCTGGCCCAAGTGCTTCCAGCTCCGTCTTCCGTCTCGTCTCCTGTCCAATATCCAGCCTCCCTGCTCATTTCCCGTTCATTGAGCCCTGTTCCTGTCACTTGCTCCGCCTCGTGTCATGGTTAAGGCTATCTGGGAGGGCATTACATGTGGCCTCCGCATTACGTGCGACTGTGATATTGATCCACTGGTGCGGCAATGCTAAGGTGAAAGGTCCTACGTCACGCTAAGCAGGACGCTGTCGTCATGTTCCCGCTTGGGCTGATGATGGGCTCGGCGGTACGGTACTGCCTTCCAATGCGTGGTAGCCACCAGAGAATCGCGCGTCAAGAGAGACAAGCAAAACACCTGTTTCTGCAGTCGAGTTTAGAGGCAAGCACAAACATGACCACACCAGGACGGCAATACAGTTCCTGTGTCGGCTGTCGATCGGCACTCGGTGATCTCAACCAATACCACACTATAAACCAGCCACGGCGGCCGATTTCGTCGTGTGAACTCGAGCCGCTGTCGGCACTGTCTGCACACAACGTCTGTCTGCACACAACGTTCGAGGACCCGAGCAGCAGCAACGACATTCGGGGACCTTGAGCAGCAACAGCGACATTCGGGGACCTTGAGCAACAACGTGTCCACTCAGCGTGCAGAAAATCGAAACTGCCGAGCGGAAGCGATTCTAGCACAATTGCGCGGTGCTGTTACTGTGACCATGTGAAGTGTGAAAGAAAGTTGCGTGCAGGAAATAATTTCGGATGTCTCTCACAGGGCACCTGCTGAGCTGAGTCACGCTCGTCTAATGTGCTTCATTGATGTCTTAATTCACGTGAGAACAGATGATGTTGCGTGCTTCGTGCTTTCATGCACTCATGTTGTCCCTGTCATCACCAGTCTTTTATCAAGTTGGTAGAAAACTGAGTTTTCAAGGTTCCTTGAAAACTCACAGCCCAACACAGAAATGAAAAATAGAGAGATAAGCAGATGAAGTGTAGTAGGTGCATGCATCAGCATAGGTATGCAGGTAGGTGGATACAATGCGCGAATCGGCCGTCTCACAGACTCGACACGACTTCAAATCACCTTTAAGTTGGGTTTATTCGGCATCTCATAGGCATCTGCATGCAATCTCAGTGCCATCAGTAACCTCCAACTGTTGTTCCATCAGCGTCCGCCCTTCACCATTCTCACCATGAGTGAGAACGGCAAGCGTATCATCAGTAGCACCGGCTACTGCTTCGAGATGCTGACCACGCTGATGGAGAAGTACAGGTTCAGGTGAGCGACCACTCACTGCCGTGTTATCGTACCAACTAAATTCTAAGGGTGAACAGTTGCTGGGTATCGCATTCAGAGGCTAACCCTGTTTGACCTCCATTGTCCTCATATCAGTCCTCATCTGTATCATGTATGCCGCAATGTATGCGTAAATATGAAGCAAACTGTGGTTTCATAAACCTGCTTTTACGTCAAGCACCTAGGAGCAGTGCTAGCCATATTAATTGCATTGTCAACAATTGGCTGTATCGATTAACTTGACTTCATGGATGCAGGAGCCGTGGGAGGGATGCAATGGTGCGGCAGCTGTCAGGGGCGTCGCCACCGGGGGGTGGGGGTGGGGTGGGGGGGGGCGGGCAGCGGGAGCAGTCGTCCCATGCCGTGAGACTTGGGGGGGGGGGGCGCCACCCCATTGCCATTTGAGGAGGCCCCTACCCGGAAATGCATAGGAAAGAAAGGTGAGCAAGAAGGCAGACGGAACAGAAGATCATGCTGACAAGTAGGCCCCAAGACTGGCAACGAGACCCCCCAATAAATCAGATCAGGCCCCTATAAGAGACGTAGAACAGAAATGTGGAGGAGGCCCACAGGGCGAAAATGGTGCCATCGAGACGGGCAAGGAGCCACCCAGGTAAGACAAGAAGGCTTCCGATGCGTGGCAGGAGATTCTTAAGTTGGAAAAGGGGGGCCACCAAGATGAAAGAGGGGGCCCATATAATAGAAAATGAGGACATATGATGGGATATATTTCCAAGGACGCAGGACGAGGTCACGAGATGGGTAAGAAGGTCTCCGTAGGAATGAGAGAAGGCCACTGATATAGGAAATGAAGCCCCTAATTTGGAAAAGGAGGACACTAGGAGAGAAGAGTTGGGACCAGGACGCAAAATCACCCTGCTAAGAGGATAATAATGCTCCTAACAAAGATGAGGAGGCCTCCAAAACGTGAGAGGAGGCACCTAATTTGCACCAAAAAATGTGCCCTAGGAGAGGATAGGAGGCCCTAGAACACAAGATATTGCCAAAAATTGGCAAGGAGGCTCCTAGGATTGAAACAGAGGCCCCCAATACGGCCAGGGATTCCCCAGAAAATGAGAGGAGGCCCTAAGACGGAAGAGAATGCCAGTGGATATGAGATGAGGTTCCGGAGACGCAGGAGGAGACCCCAAGACGGGTAAGGTTTCGCCAAGATAGAAAAGGATGATCCCGAAACGTGGCAGGAAGCACCTAATTGGGAAGAGGACGCCACAGGATTGGAAATAAGGCCCCATGCTGAACGAGGAGGCCCCCAAAATAGGAGAGGAAGGCCATCGGATAAGACGGATGGCTCCCGCGCGGAAGAGAAGTTCCAAGACATGTAAGAAGGTTTCCAGGAAATGGCAAGGCCATTGAAATAGGAAATCATGCTTGTTATTTGGAAGAGGAGGCACCTGAAAGAAAAGAGGAGTCCACCAGGAGATTAGATGCCACACTTAAGATGGGCAAAGATCGAATCAAGACACAGATCAGGAGACCCCAAGACGTGAGAGGAGACCCCCTAATTTGGAAAATGATGCATCTAGAAGAGAAAAGGATGCCCTTGCAGTACTCAAGAGGAGCCACAACAAGACGGGTTAGGAGGCCCCAGGACCGAATCAGGTCCCAAAGACCGGTAAGGAGGCCCCGGGAAATAAGAAAAGACCCTTAAGATGGGAGTGGTAGCCTGTACGATACGTTCGCCTATAGGTGGAGCTTCATGAGGTTTCACAAATTGAGGCTCCCCCCGCCCCTAAGACGGATAAGACGTCGCTAGGACAAAGGAGGTCCCCGAGACGTGACAGAAGGCCCGTAATTTGGCGGAGGAAGCCACAGGCAATGGTGAAGGGGCCCCAGGTTGTAAGAGGGAGCTTTCTAAGACGGGAGATGGGGACCATTGAATATGGGAGAGGGTATGGTACACGAGGAGACATCCTAGATCGGCAAGGAGGCTCCAGGAAATAAGACGAGGCCCCCTAAGTCGCGAGAGGAAGCCCCTAATTTGCAAGAATAAGCCCCTAAGAAATGACAGGAGGCCCCCATACGCAAGAGGATTCCCTTAGACGTGTAAGCAGACAGTCATGATAGAGGAGGCCCATAGCACTTCAGAGTAGGCACATAATTAGGAAAATGAGATACATTGGAGATGAGAAAAGGCCCCTGGACGCACAAGAAGTCCCCAAAGACGGATAATGAGGCCCTCAGGATAAAATGGGAGGCCCGAAAGACAAGCAATGAGCCTCCAGAAAGTCAAATCAGGTCCGTAAGAAACAGTGCATGGAGATGGGGAGGAGGCCAAAGGATATTGGAGAAGGTCCCCAAGACGAAAAGCCGAGCCGGATAAGGAGCCACCCAGGTTAGACGAGGAGGCCTTCGATGCGTGACAGGAGATATCTGATTTGGAAAAGGATTCCGATAACTTGGAATGGAGGCCCTCTCTCTCCCCTTCCTCCAAGATCGAAGAGGATAAGATAAGATAGGAGGGTATATGATATAAGGAGTGCTTTCTCCGCACACAAGAGGAGGCCCCAAGACGAGTAAGAAGGCCTCTGCATGAATGCGAGATGTAATGATGCAGGAATGCGAGATGTGAATGTGAGCCGCGTGATCGCATGCGTTATTTGAGTATATGAAACCATCGCGAGAAACAATGAACTACAATGAGTGGTTCTATAATAGTTTCTCCTCTCACATTGTTTGCACACAGCGGACAGCCTGAACCCCTGCCACACACACGCCTTTCCTGGTTAGGTATTCAGAATATATCTGGGCGTCATATCGTTCGTATCTTAACGGCACAAGAAGTTTTAAGATCTGCTACTCACTTATAAGATCTTGGCCAGCAAAGTCAAGATTGGTGGTTCAAGTCTACCGACTGCGAATTTTGTGTGATGCCGTGACGTGAATTGTGGTCTGTGGTGACATGAATTATGAATGAATATGAATATGAATGAATTGTGTTGATGCTAAATGATATGAAGTACAGACGGTGTCACCTCCCCGTTCACCGTGCGTTTTCAATCTAGTCCCTTTTGTCTGCTAAGCTCCTATTGCAGATGCTCACTGAATCAAAGCTGCCCGCACCACGACCTTTTCTCTTACCAGCTGTCCATGGACGCAACAGTTGTTTTTTCGTAGCTAATATTATTAGCGATCTTTAATGGTAACTAGAAAGTGACGACGTTAGATGCTTCAGGTCCGGCGAAGCGCCGGCATGTTCTATTGAATAAAACATATTCATATATTCACCGCCTTTTTTATTCGAAGTGGTGTGATGACTGTTCATCTCGTTGGTGGTAGCTTGCCACTATTCAGGTTCATATTATTATTCTAGTGTTTCGTTACGAAATACTGTTGAGTGAGTTCAGGTACCATAGCGTGCCTTAGGACGTGTGGAACATTCCGGCCACGCCCCCTCCCTGCAGCCAAGTAATAGGCACGAAAGCTTAATTATTTCTCGAAAACAAGCGGTAGTTTATGATGAGTTGCTTGCTTGAATGCGCATCTTCTAGCCTGAAATTGAAATCCGTTGAGTTTGTCCTCCAAAATTGGACAGAAAAGTGATAGATTATTAGTCGCGTGAGCTATTTTGCTGCACCCAATATGCATTTAACTTCACGTAAGCCCTGCAGCTGTATCGGCCAGTGGGTGAACTCATTCCCTAGCGTCAAACCATGCCACACTTCTGTTTGCAATTTGGTGCAACTGTACTGGTCAGCTGTTGGACGATTAGCTGTGTGCCACCAGCCATGTGGCTTGACTCTGCGCACGGAGGCTTCCGAGTGGCAGTTTGTGCCTTAGGCCAGTCATCGGGCCGAGCCTGCCTCGCCCTACATAGACTCTCTTCTTCTGGGTCGCCGTGTACCTTAGACGTCTGACAGCGCACCGCCAACCCGGGACGGAAGTCAACATTTGGATGGAGACCTGGATCGGAATCGAAAGTGTGACTGGGAATGGCATCAGGGTCGTAGCCAGAGTAAGGGACGCCAGGCACGGTCCAACCGTCAACATTGCTGTGTTCCAGGATTAATCTTCGGCTGCCGTACGATGGCAACTGGGGAACACGGATGGCCAATGGTACTTGGAATGGAATGGTTGGCATGGTGAATAGGTCGGTGAGTGCCTGCAACTTGTACTTGCACTTGGAATGTCGTGGTGGGCATGACCAATAGAGCGGTAGCCTGCGTCTGTACTTGCTGAGTAACTGGCCAATAGGCATAAACAAAACGTGAAACATTCATAACAGGTATGTTGTCATTTCTTGTACCATTCATTTCAAGGACTTTTTAGACAATAATACAAAAACAACTAAGGATTGGGAATTGAGGGATGCACCAACATTTGCATCGCGCTTGCACTGTGTGTTACTCATGTTTGTTGCGCCTGCACTGTGTGTTACTCATGTTTGTTGCGCCTGCACTGTGTGTTACTCATGTTTGTTGCGCCTGTACCGTGTTTTGCCCATGTTTACACAGCGCCTGTACTATGTGCTACTCATGTTTATTTCGCCTGTACTGTGTGCTACTCATGTTTATTTCGCCTGTACTGTGTGCTACTCATGCTTGTTTCTCCTGCTCTGTGTGTTGCTCATGTTTGTTTCGCCTGTACTGTGTCACTCATGCTTTTACCGCACCTGCACTGTGTGCAACTGGTGTTTGTACGCTTGCACTGTGTGTTACTCATGTTTGTATCGCGTCTGCTCTGTGTGCTGCTCATGTTTGTTTCGCCTGCACTGTGTGCTACTCATGTTTGTTGCGCCAGCACTGTGTGTTACTCATGCTTGCACCGCGCCTGCATTGTGTGCTACTCGTGTTTGAATCGCGTCTGCAATGTGTGTTATTCATGTTTGCATAGCGTCTGCGCTGTGTGCTACTCATGTTTGTTTCTCCTGCATTGTGTGTTACTCATGTGTGTACGTCTGTACTGTGTGTTGCTCATGTTTGCATCGCGTCTACACTGTGTGCTACTCATGTTTGTTGCGCCAGCACTGTGTGCTACTCATGTTTGTATCGCACCTGCACTGTGTGCTGTTTATGTTTGTATCGCACCTGCACTGTGTGCTGTTTATGTTTGCATCGCGCCTGCACTGTGTGCTGTTTATGTTTGTTCGAAGAGCTCGCCTTGATATGATAGACGCTTCATGTAGACCGTATAGAGTAGATTATGCTTCTTTTCTTAAAGAAAGCGTACTAGTATTGGGGCGGGTATGCTAGCCTGTTGTACTTTAAAAATAAAATACCAATTGTGGCACCCACGTAGACCTCAGCAGTCATTATAGCTGTTCGTACCAAGTAGAATGACGCCACCCATAAGTGATATAATGCTTAGTTACTTGAAAAATTTGCATTATACCGTCCATTAAAATTAGCCAGACATCAAGGACTGGGTTAACGGTTTATATTCTACTGTTGAGCTTCATATAAATACGCACATAAGTTGACCCTGAACTATCGTATACAGGGATATTAGCAGCACAGTCTACTGTTTCTATGATACTCACAATGTTCAGTTCTGCAAGCAATCCCGATCAAAAGCTGTATCTTTTGCACGTCACTTGTGTGACGTGCAAGTGACATGCAGCCAACGAATATTATCATTTTAACTTCCAGCTCGACATGCCTATCTGTCATCAGGTCAGAATATCTGCTATCAGGTCAGAATATCTGTTATCAGGTCAGAATATCTGCCATCAGGTCAGAATATCTGCCATCAGGAACGATGTGATCATGTGTAGACTGCGAATCGGCCACACATATGCTACCCACTGTGCGGGGAAGAAAAACCTCGCTGTCCACGCTGTTTAAGACGGTGCGACATGCCTTGCTTACTTGCCAGCATATCGCAACGGAGCATAAGCTGTTTATGGAAATAACACACGGAACTTGACATCTGAGAACGGGCTATCGGGTGATGCGAAAATAGCTCATTATAGGAGCATATCTGGTTACCTGAATGTGATCCACTTTGAGGTGACATGCTCAGCGCCTGACGCCAGGGACAGCGCCTATCTTTTACCAGGCCTGACGCATGAGCGTTTTCAGCGCTGCATTCACTGGCGGATCCAGGGAGGGGCCATTCCGGCCATGGCCCCCCCGAAGCGCTTAAAGGGGGGGGGGGCATAGTGTCTTTTGGCCCCCCCGAAACCAACAGAAGTAAACTGAATTAAAATGCAGTAAACTTTGCCGAGGTTAAAAAATATCGTCTGGATGAAAGAATGTCCAATTTTAAAGGTATTTTTTATAATTGTTTTGAAGCCAATATTGTAGCATAGTACATTCTGACACAGATCGATGGTTCTATGCTGCTCAAGTTCCGCTTGCAGCAAGAGTTGACAAAATCGGATCTGCCAGTGTGTACACGTGCACGAACGTTGACGTGATACAAGACGTTGAACGTGAACGTGAACGTTTTGGTAAACAAGAACAAAAATCCCGTAACTTAGAAGCGGTGGAGGTAGGCTGGGGCCCCTACACAGGAAATTATGTTGTAACTAATTATTATTGTTAACAAAATGGGTCCCTTTGACAAATAGTGGTAGAAATCCGATGCTTTTAACCAAAAATAGTAGGAGAATGGACACCCTCCAAATCCCTTCGCCCCCTCCCCTGATGCAATTCCTAATTACGCCACTGGTGGGAGGGGGGGAGGGGGCTGACGCCGAAAACCGCAAGTTCCCCCCCCCCCCCCAACCGGTGAGCTAGATCCGCCAGTGGCTGCATTATCACTTTTTTGGTCCAAGTGCCCGTATGCCCAAATAACTAACTTGAACCTAATGCAAATTGACTAAGATCAATGAAATACAAGTAAGAAGGACGTAATTGACTAACCTTATCAATTTAAAGCATTAAAGCATCATGAGGATTCAGCCTCGGCCGGCCGGCCGGCCGTCGGCGCTCGGTGTCGACTGAGCAAAACAATGCCTCCACCGCGCGTTACAGATTGAGGTCAGCAAGCCGGAGAGGACGGTGGTGGTCGACTGTCGACTGTCTGCTCGGAACCCGGATCGCAGGATACTGTAGAGCCAAAAGCATTGGGGAAGAGCGGTTCGAAATTAACTTCGTTGCAATGCATTGCATGTGACCATTGAGGAAGATTTTACAGTTGGATATCCAAATCAAGTTCATTCTATGAATTAATAGCTACCTAATAAGAACAATCTAATCTGATAGATAGTGAATTATAAATACAGTATAGCTGATTAATAATCAGTTCTTGTCCAAAATGTTACTAATTACATTCTGACGATTAATGTGGATTCGGGCAACCATTGAGACCACTGAGGACGACTTTATAGTTTGATATCGAAATCAAGTTCATTCTATGAATTAGTAGCTACCTAATAAGAACAATTTAATCTGACAGATAGTGAATTATAAATAAAGTATAGCTGATTAATAATCAGTTCATGTCCAAAATGTTAATAATTATATTCAGACGATTAATGTGGATTCGGGCAACTAAGTATCCAGAGGTGAAAAAAGCCGGCGACACGCCGACACACGTCAGTGACAGCTAAAGGGACATGGAAGGCTCTAATGAGACAGCCAAGGACTGACCGGCCTTCTCCTCACAAGTTTTTTCAAACATGTTTTTAGAGGAATTAATCATGGCAAGGTCATTTTCTAGGCTAGTTTGCATTGGCAGACGGCACATTTTACATAGTGGTGACGTCCCTTTCAGTCAGCCACCACCTGCAAAAAAAAACAGCGGCGCAGGTGGCGGTCAATGTTAAATTCCCATAGACGTCAGAGATATGTTGATGAGACAGCAGCGAGCTGTCTCATGTGTGACAATTGTGGCGCGGTCAACCTTACCAGATCACCTGTCTGAACCAAGGAGAACCTGGTCCTGGAGAATGACGTCATGGAAGTAAAAGACATCTGCTTGCCCGTTATTAGCATAATAATTTGTGAAATAAAACAGGTAATCAACACGAAAACAATTTTGTCAAACATATCACCACGGATACCCACAATATTACCACTTACATTAATTGATCTGCGACTAGCTGTTTAATTTTCTGTGACGTCATCAAGGTGTCGAGAACAAACTATAACTGATGGCTTAAGTGGCTTTCCATGATCTTAGCACGAGGGTTGACTGATTTAAATCATCAACTCGTCGGTAGGTATAAAGGATAATTTTTTTTCGCCCTTGGGAGCAGCTGGAACGATTGGAAAGTCGACCACTTTGTACCATGAAGGTACAAAACTTGTACCAACCTAGCCTAGTGTGGCCTAACCTCCCTTTGGAGACAAAATTCAAAGCATAGAATTTGAAAAATAACAAACAATTTGTTCTCTCAAAGTTGTCCAAGGCATGAAAAAGCCTAACCTGACCTAACCTAAACTACCATAGGTTGCTTTTGAAGAAAAACTATTTCTTTTTTTGCATTTTTAGGACAACTTAAAAAAATCAAATGGAATATAACCTAAACTAACTATCCTGACGAAACCTAACCCATCTGTTTGCTTTACAGAGGTAGACTGTGTGTAATACTTGTCTCATGACCATCTTACAGCACAATCATACCAGTTTGGCTATATTTTGTTAGGTTAGGTCTTTGTTTTTGTTCTTTTTACATTTTTATAATATATTACCTCATCCAAAGTTAGTGTTATTTTGCTCTCTTGTTAGTGTTATTTTGCTCTTCAACTGAAAAGTAAACATTTACACCACAAATGAGTGGTCACATCAGCTTAATCATGTTTGTAAAAATGGCAGTTCAAAATATAATTTTTAAAATGTATAAAGCACCTCAAGTACAAATTTGCAAATATTTGTAGGTAAATGCACATAGGTGCAGCTGAGCCCTTCCTAAAATAACTCGCTAAAAATATCTTATCTTAAAAATATATTATGGTGCATTTTGTCCAGATTTAAATGAATCTGGATATGATATGACAGCGACTTCATCAAGTTATGAAGATCATATTCATTGAAATTACTTACATGAAAGAATAGGTACCAGAAAAAATCCTCTTTTTGGGGGGAGGTTAAGTGCAATCCATGTTAAATCATTTGGGTCATCGCCAGCGTGCATTTCTGCATAAACGCCACATTTAAAATTAGCATCACATTAGGAACCAGAGTTGCCAGTGAAACTTGCTGTAATATGACATAATTACACCTCAGAGAGCAGGACTGGAAGAACTAGCTGGTCTGGGATTTTGTCATCATCCAGACGTAATCGTCTGCAATTTTATGAAGCCTATTTTTTTTTGTAGAGTGGAGTCAGCTCAGTGGTGCCAGAACATAGAAATAGGAAAAATGTGGAATCCACGGGGATGAATCCAGAATGAAATTTGTTGTAATTTTAGAAGCTGATCTCAGCAAAAAGTTTACAAAAAATGGAATGGATCTGTAATGTAATGTATTTTACTATAGATCACTGGTGCCCTGTGCGTGCAAAATGCATAATATCACATTAGGAAAAACTCCTGTTTTTTGGAGGCAAGAATATTAGTTCATTAAGAATGGATTTCCATGCAAATTCATAAACTTCAAGACAGTGGAATATTATGATCTCTTACTCCCACCGTATGGTTTAATCATGTTGTTTGGTGAGGACTACAACATGCAACATGCACAAACAACAAAAAATTGGTGTTCAACAACATGCAAAAATTGCACAAAAACACCAAGGAGTTTGTTTACCTGGTAATCAGCATGAAAATTGTCCTTCAAGATGGATTGCACATCAATTTTCCACCACATACCAGATAAAAAAAATTAAGCCCATCTCTGTATCTGAGTAATGCTGTGAGTGTTTCAGATGAAGTTGTGCATACGTGCACCTTGCTTCCATAGCAATGAAGGTCAATAAATGTGGCAACCAATTGAAGCAATTGTGCATATACAGATGGCCTGCAGCTGTTTTCTTGCTGTAGGGAAATATAAAAGTTAGGCTAGCAGACCAGAGGCTCAAAGAGCCTCTGGTCACATAGTTGAATTTCAAAACATGTGAGACAGCTCACGGGTTCGTCGGTGACAGCTTCGGCATTTGTTCACCTCTGTAGTTATCGTTGTTCAGTATTTGGACAGACGAGTGCTTGCAGCACTGCTTTCCTGGGCAAGGTCTTAAGCTCACATATTACCATAGAGTGCGGACTTTTTATCCCGTGACGAACAGTGGTTGATGTAACGGTGGTTATTTAACATAAATTCACGACTTGTTTTCACCAATGAAGCTCGTTAACATATTAACAGTTTCTCAGAACTAGATAAATATCATGCATTGTGGGTATTGGTAACATTAAAGGTTCAACGCAGTCCTTTCCCACTGCACAACGATTCCGAACATATAATTTTCCCAGCGATAGTAGCCAGCGACGGCCAAGCGCCGGCCATTTTGGAAAATGGCCGCCACGGCCGCCAGGTGCAGTTTCCCTATGGCCTAACATCCCAGATCTGTTCACAATATGCCAGGCTACTTCGATGCTAAATTTGTGCTTTTATGAAAACAAAATGCATAATAGGTTTCAATATTCTAGCTACACTGTCCACAATAAGCCAGATTCCATTTCCTGTAGTTTCAGGTTCTCATCCCGGACATGTACCTACCTACCTATAGGTAAGTTTGTCTAGGAGGTACGACCATCAATGGCAGCGCTTCTCTGTAGATATGTGCGATAATTTTTTACCGATTAATGGCGCACCCAGAGTTCCCTGTAACGATTCTTCCTTAGTGTTCTTTCTTGCTGCCATATTTTTTGTACTTACCTATTTCCAGAACTTTGACGGTATTATCAATAAATCAATCAATCCTTGTATTGGTACCAAGAGACACCCAGTATCAAATGTCAAAAACGCGAGAAAAAAAAATGGTGGGACAGGAGGCTACTAAAACATTAAAAACACATGCATACAATACTCAAACATTCCCACGTACAGCTCTTTTCAGCGCCTCCTTCAGCTTAAACTTAAAAGCCCGTCGCATATTATCGGCCCTAACTTCCTCGGGGAGACTGTTGCAAAGAACTGCAGCACGGTACATGAAAGAGCGTTGCGCAAAAGAAGTTTTCAGGCGTGGCGCTCTACTGAAAACGGTGTTGATCGCGTAGATCGAGAGCTGACATCACTTCTCAATGTCACAAGATCACGCAGGGTTTCAGGTGCTCCCGAGTGATGCACTGCAAGATGAACCAGTGAGCAATCCCTAATGTCGACAAAGCGTTGAAAGCTAGGCCAGCCTAACCGCTCAATAACATGCGATATATGACCATAGCGGGAGGTCCTAGTTATGATCCTAGCCGCCCTCATTATGACTTTTTGGATTCGCACGCGCTCGGTGTCACATGCAGCAGACCAGATTGAGCAACAGTACATTACATGGGGGAAAACCAGTGCAAGCACTAACTTCGACAGCGTTTCTTCAGTAAGAGAACGTACATGCTTGGCTAGAGGAAAGATAATGCGGTTACATTTCTTAGCAATATCGCCAATTTGTTCATTCCATGTTAACGATTCGTCCATGGTCACACCCAGGTTTTTGATAGATGAGACACGTGAAATATCCGATCCAAGAACAGAGAGGCTGATGCTAGGCAGCCGCGCGATCATCTGGCGAGAACCAAAAATCACAAATTGCGTTTTAGATGGGTTGAGCTTGAGAAGATTTACACGGTACCACGAGCTCATAGTTTCCAAGCACGATTCGAGACGGCGTTTTGCATACATTATGTCCTCCAATTTCGAGGACAACATCGCCTGTGTGTCGTCAGCGTAAGCAACGACTTTAAAGACATCACCTATTTGCGAGAGAAGATCATTTGTGTACAACAAAAACAGAATTGGACCGCACAGACTTCCTTGTGGAACACCACAGTATACGTTGCATACAAGTCTTCCGGGCCGAACTTCCTGTCTGCGATTTGAAAGGTAAGATCTAAACCAAGAGCTGTCGATGCCGTACCACTCTAATTTGGTCAAGAGTCGGCTATGAGACACGCAATCGAAGACACTAGACAAATCTACTGATGCGAGCAGACAAACGTGGCGCCTTTCGATGCAATTTGTGACATAAGCTACTACATCAGCAAGGGCAGTTTCAGTAGAGTGAAGTGGTCGATAGGCATGTTGCGAGTTGTTAAGAAGACAATTTCGGTGGAGATACGCAGTGAGCTGGTTGACTACTATCTTCTCGCACAGTTTTGACACGTTACTCAAGATCGAGATGGGCCTATAACACTTGGGATCGTCAGGGCAGCCTTTCTTGAAGATTGGTACGATTTCAGCCAACTTCCACAGTTGCGGAAAAGTACATGACGATAAACTGAAGTTGATTATGTGCAAAATATGTACACGCACCGAAGGAAACGACATATTGAGCAATTTCAGGGACACATTGGCAGGGCAGGTGGTGAGGGGCGGCTCTCTATCCCTTCCGCTATCCCATGGTGTTCCTCAGGGATCCCTGGTTGGTCCCTTGCTGTTCAGCATCTTCATGAATGACCTGCCAGCATACCTTCCATACGGACGTCTGGTATCATATGCCGACGACACCCAGCTGCTAGACTCTGCACATCCTGATGAATTACCCGTTCTTAAATCCCGGCAGGAGAACACCATCCTTGCTATTCAGTCTTACTTCACATCCAACTCCTTGAAGATGAACCCCACTAAAACTACCCTACTGCTTGTCGGCACGACCCAATCCCTAAAAAAGCCACATCCTACCAACTCAACATTGGCAGTCACGTCCTAACCCCCTCGCCATTCGTGAAGATGCTGGGAGTCATCATTGACCGCACCCTATCCTGGGAGGAGCACATATCCCACGTTGTCAAAAAGTGCAACTCCACCTTGTTCTGTCTCCACAATATCCGTCACCATCTCACACCCGAAGCACGCAAACTCCTAATTCAGTCTCACGTCTTTCCATACATCCTATACTGCCTCAATGTATGGGGCGGGGCTGCCCAATGTCACCTTGGACGAGTGCAGAAGGCGATCAATTTCGGGGCTAGGATCGTCGTAGGGGCTCGTCGTCGTGATCATATCTCGCCGACAGTGGCAACGCTGGGCTGGCGCAGTGTCCGTGACCTCATCACTCACCGCGACAACATCGCCGTGTTCAAAGCCCTGAATGATCCGCGAGCCCCCGAGGCGATCCGTTCTCTGTTCCGCCGGCGGTCGGATGTCTCCCGGCGCTCCACTCGTGCGACGGTGGCTGGGGCACTGGAGCCACCGCCTTTCCGCCTCAGCATGTCACGTAGAACCTTCTCCTTCCGGGCAGCCTCGGCCTGGAACCTACTGCCGCCGGTCACTTCCGCTTCTCGGACACGGGGCGAGTTCGTCGCGATGCTGAACATCTTATAAATTGACTTCACGTGTTCGGTTTTCCCCTGTATACTGTTGTCTTACCGCTTTCATTTTTGCTCATGTTTGTGAAATGTATCCGACTGTATTCCGACACAAACCAAATATTAATCCATTTTATGGAATCGGTTTGTTAAATCTCGCAAATACATTGTCGTTACCACGAGCACTGGTAGGATTTAAATCACGCAGGGCATGAGAGAGTTCGGGAAGAGTGGCGGGCTTCAGCTTGAATGCTGAGCTAACAACGCGCGGAGGGCGAGGTTGATGCGCTGTATTTGGGCCTAAATCCCCTAAAGAATGCAAAGCAGCAGCCATGCGCTTGCCAGTTGAAGAAAAATGCCGGTTTTGGTCGTCAGCGAACAAATCTTTCTCCTGGCTGGAACGTGATGGTTCAGTTGATGGTGGAGTTTTCTTCTGAAAGAGATGACTTCGAACGTGCGGCCAGACGTTGTCATTTTCTTCCAAAGTCCGATCGAAGAAACGGCTTTTGGCGACCACGAACTCAGTGAAGGTCCGTTGATTTAGCTCATGGTAGAGTTGCCAATCCTCGTCACTCCCGGATCGGTCCGCTTGGCTGTGAGTCCAGTCACGTCGAAGGGTCAGGGCGCGGAGGTCAGCATTCTCAGCGATCCAGGGCGGCACTGAGCGGCGATTCGCGAACTTCGTGACGGTAGGGCAGTGAGCATCCATGACGCATTTCCAGATGTTCAACCATGCGTCCCACTTTCCGTCAACTGTGTTGGCCTCATACAGGCCAGACCAGTCCACCATGAGAAAAGCTAGGGGCAGCTGACCAGGGAGGAGGTGACGGGTGCGCTGAAAAGTGATCCTTTGGCGTTAAAACGACGGACGGTTTATTTTAGCTGTGACTGTGACTGCCCGGTGGTCACTGATGTGCACCTCCATGATGTCACAAGCCAAAATTGTGTCGGTGGCGTTGGAGATCGCGATGTCGAGAAGCGTTTTTGAAGTGCGCCGTGTGCCATCCCGGAGGTTAACCGTCTGTACGCGCATGGGCTTCTTCACGAGTTGATGCAGACACAAGTCGTTCAAAATGGTGTTGAAACGTTCAACCCCCGGTTTTGAAGCGTCTAACAAATCGATATTCACATCCCCCATCGCGAATAAAGGCAAGCCATGGTTAGTTGCGAAGTCAATTTGGTGCTCAAAATCATCCAGATCAGCACCTACGGTTCCATTGGGCGGGCGGTAGAGGCAGCCTACGATGACAGAGGTATCGCGCCGGAGCTTCACCCGGATCCAAAGGGACTCGAGGCCGGAGAGAAGTGGTCCGGGAGGGGGTGTCAGTAGCTGGACTCCGTAGCACTCTCGGACGGCGGTGGCGACGCCACCCCAACTCTCTGTGGACGTCTACTCCTCATCGCAGTGTCTATCAGCTCTCTTGATGTAAAAACCGGGTATGCAGATGGCTTCATCTGGATGGTTTGAAGACAAATGCGTTTCCGAAAAGCAGAAGACATCAATATCGCGGTCACTGATTAACTGATTTACACTATCTAATTTTGGAATCAAAGAGCGCACGTTTAAATGGATCACTCGTAAAAAATCACCGCCGGCTCTGCCCCCACCCCCGCCATCACGTCTCCGCGCCGCCCGGCGGCCGCGCCGGGCGCGCCTGCCACGCGGGAGCGCTCCCGCTGCACCACTGGTTGGGTCACAGATGCGCGGCCCAGCCCCGGCGCTCAGCTGGCGCGCTCCGGCCGTCTCGCGCCCCGAGGCGGTGGTGTCATGGTCAGCAGCCGGCCCGTGTCGCGCGGTGATTGGTCGGTGATCGCAGGGTGGCAGAGACAAGATACAGACGATTTTGTTGATGACCAAAAACGCGATGAGTTTTTGTAGGTCCCGATGCATTGCGTCGTTTTAGCGGCTCACTTTCCACTCCACAAGTTCAGCACCTCTCACCCAATCACTCAACACTCACAATATATAAGGCGGAAAAGGCTAAAAACGTTAAAAAGGCTAGGTGGGCGGAGCTCGCGCAGCGCCAACCGTCCCCGGCCAGCGCGTCGCGTTGTATTAAACTTCCCCTTAGTACAGGTGTTTGCCTGCGGCAGGCGTTTTGTAGACGCATTGATATCGTTCCATGCATCATCGGGTGTGTAGCGGATCTTCAGTTGCTGCGACTTTCTACAGTATGTTGTTGTGTCTGAGGACAGGGCGGATGCAACGGGAGGGAGGGGAATTGGGGGATGTGATCCCTACCCCATGGAAAGGCGGCCGGGAAAGGCTCGAGTGCACTCCTCCCCCTTCGAAGACATGTGGCCCATATGCAAATTCCTGGATCAGACTCTGTCTGAGGACCAAGTTCAAACAAGCTCTTCTATTCAGTGCTATCACTTCAGCATAATCTTAGTATTACAAACTCAGATATATATTGTCTTCCGCAATAATATGCAGAAAGACAGTATCTGTCTGATTGCAGTCCGGCGAGCATGTGCGTACCGTAGATGGACAGGAGTAAGTGTGGTGAAATATTATAATGGTGGCATAGGACGGAGGTCACCGGGTGCATATTTGGCTGAAAATTGTCCTGGCCTCTACGAACCTGGGAGATGCTGTGAATATGATCGTTCCACAGGAGGTGGCACTGGGGGTAGCAGGATTCACCATCACCGAAGTACGAGAAGATGGCATCGACTTCACAAAAGCATTCTACGAGGAGCCGTCTGCTATCCTTATCCCATCGCCCAAACCCGAGAGCAAGCTTTTTGCTGTCATTCGACCATTCTCCTGGCAGGTAGGTCATACTCAGGTCATCAGAGCAGGTCGTGCCGAGCAGATTGATAGGTAGGTCATACCTAGGTCATCAGAGCAGGCCGTGCCGAGCAGATTGGCAGGTAGGTCACGCTCAGGTCACCAGAGCAGGTCGTGCCGAACATATTGGCAGGTAGGTCACGCTCAGGTCATCAGAGCAGATCGTGCCGAGAAGATCAGGCAGTTCCATATACAGTCATACCCAAACCAATGTAAAGGAGGAAATATACCACTTAATGACGCATTCAGGTCATCATGTCAGGTCACGTTCAGATCATCCGATCAGGTACAGCTAGGGCCACAAATCACATCACTCACAAATGTGACATCCAGATTATCTGTTATCGCTCAGCTCCTGGTGTCGGGTCAGATCAAGATCGTTATGTTCAGTCACCTTCAGTCAACATGTCCGGCACTTTCAGGTCATCAGGTCAGATTACGGCTAGGCCATCAAGTCGTGTCTCGTCTAAATCATTACATCAGGCCACTTCCAGGTCATCACTGACGCTTCCTCCAGACCACCACATCAGCTTACGCTAAGATATATCAGGTCATGTCGCAACTGTATCGTCACATCAGCTCAGGATGACACCATCAGGTCACGTTAGGTCACGTTAGGCCACGCCTCGAAAACATGGATGACGCACTGGGCTCATAATCACAGTTGAAGTGACATACGACCCACAATCACACTAGTAAAGGTTACTTTTGTGTGTGATGGATGTGAAGGCGATGACGAGCGATGATGAGCACTCAATGCGTCTCACAGTTGCATTTGTTGCAACTATTGTCAGACGTATCGTTCAAGTTTACCTATGGCCAGCCTGGCCATAGGGTGTTGACCTAGAGTGTTGGCCACGGTAAAAGAGGTGAAGGTCTTGCGTCACCTGCTCTTGCGTTATTGTCACCACATTCTTGTATTATTCGTCCAGTTGTCTCATTGTTTTTCGCATCTGACTAGGTTAAAATTTTTAATTGGCCATCCCTATGCTTGACGACGGTGTCCTCTGCAATCATTTTATGAATGCTATGTTTGTTTTGTGACGGTGTGCTCTGCCGACGGTGTTTTCTACATTAGTATTATCAACTTTTTGTTTGTTTCACATACCACCTTCGCGTGGCAGACAAGTTAGCGTTTGTTGATCAGACAAGCGGGTGTTTATTCCAGACAAGCGCTGCTACAATGAGCTCATCAGTTAAGTATTTGCAGTGATGCACCACGAGCATTAAAGGCCATCCCCATATTAAGTGACACTTGGCTAAAAACACATCCATTGCCGCCGACAAGTTTTGTGTGCACTGAGCTGCCTTGTTCGTGGGAAATTGCCGATGATATGCTTCGGCGCTGCCGGTTCATTTCAACAGGCAGTGCCTCCATCGCCGTGATAAATGGACGGTTATCGGTGCTGCGGGCTGGACTGTTGCAGCCAGGCTGTTAGACGGCCCCATTGTACGTGAACTCCCTGTCCAATGCCCATCAAGTTCTGCCGCTTCACACTCACTGAAATAGTGCGCCCTGCAGCACGACACTAAAGCGTACCTTTAGCCGTACACAGCAGAGATTCCGCACACACGTACCTGGCGATTATGTTCTTATGGAACAACGTATAGTCACTGTGGTGGGACACAGCTGCTTTAATACATATCATGTACTATGTTTACCGAAGTTTTGGCTGTTGCGCTTGCTATTCTTGGTATTTTCTACACACAAATGGGCAGAAAAGAAAAGGGAACAACAAATCGTAGCTAAGCGCGAGTAGATCCCCCAACGATTAACATATGGCAATAAATATAAACGGTCACATTACAAACACACCCTGATCAACAGATATTAACGAGCCTGGCAATGGATGGGCTTTTAGCAGAGTGTCACTTAATGTGGGGATGGCCTTTAGCGCTCGTGGTGCATCACTGCAAATAATTAACTGATAAAGCTCAATGTAGCAGCGAGCAATGCCCCTGCACCATACACGTTAGGGTGAATGCAAAATGTACATTTCGTGTTCGCGGGTGACGTCCATCCATGCCAGCTTAAAGGGGCCTGTACAGTGCACACCTACTTAGCATAAATATCACCCCATCCACCACTACTTATAATTCAAAAACAATATTTTGCAACCTAAAAAAGTTGTCCACCCTATTTGTAAATACATTCAATGCGACACTCCCCACAACATCAGCAGGCAGACTATTCCATTGATCAACAATCCTTTGACTGAAGACCTGTTCTCGCTTAACCCGCGCACTGGAGGGGGGGAGGGGCGAAATCCGCCCACCCTCCGGTTTTTCGTACTACCTCAAGATTTTACTGGTCGATATACGCCATTTTTGCGTACTTGCTTCGAAATGTCCGGCGCGTCGTTTAAAGCAAGAAAAACGGAAATTGGCGATTTTTTTTTCTCGAGTTAGGGGCCGTTAAAGTCAAAACATTTCGTAGCGCCAGACCACAAAAATCGGCGCTGATGCGCTTCCCGTATATTGGCAAAAGGGAAGTGTTCTTGGTAACACCAGCGACTTGTTTGATGTATATTGTTATGCTATATAGTTTCAAGGTCATGTTAGGTCACCGAGGTCAAGTCAGGTCAAGTTCATGATAGGTTAATTGAACCAAACTTTGTCAACTGGAATGTTGTCATAAATGCAAATGACTGTCATGCGATTGATGTCGCTTTGCATGTTACTGCCTACACACCCTGAAAACTACTGTTTGTCATTGTGTACCTAAGCGTTTCTATACTTTATTCATGTGCTGCACTCCTTTCTTCGCGAAGCCGATTGCGCCGAGCTGCCCGACGGAGCAGTCGGGCGGGCGGCCCGGTTCCGGTGGAACAGATGCACCTGCAGTAGCGCTTTGCAACACTGTGACTCTAGCACGTCCGATTTCATTCGAGACGCGTTACAACAGGGAGCCTAATTTGCCATTAATCAGCAACCAGGAGTCGCATCAACATGAAGACGATGTATTTCACCAGAATGAATCATGTGCAATCAAATCACGTGGCCTGTACCAGCCTGGCGTTCATAAACAAATCGCGTGGCCTGTACCAGCCCGGCGTTCATAAACAAATCACGTGGCCTGTACCAGCCCGGCGTTCATAAACATGACAGCGCCCGTGGACGGTGCTTTCTTGTGAATTATCAGCATCACAATCTGAGCAAAAAGCAAAGCAGCAGCCGATGCCGTTTGTTTTGTAAAGCCGGGCTCCTTCTGGTTTAACAATCATCAAACCTGACCCAGTCAATGAACAGCTTAGTGTATTCACTAATTTCTGCACAGGTACCTGTTCAGAGTTTACATTTGAAATAATTCGGAAGTTATCTCATGAGCCACTTAACAGATTTTCCTTTTCACCATTATATTGCAAATGGGATGTCTTCCTCATGACTTGCGGCTGAAAATCCTGGGTCATGGTCAGGTTATCAAGTAATACTCGAAAAGTCAAGTATTTTTTTATCTCGAAATTGTGGTTTTCACAGCTTGACACCGAATGATGCTACAATGATATTGGCCGCTGCTTTATGATAGATAACAACTAGAATAACGGAATGACAAAGTCATAACCTTTAGAAAGTTATGAAGCGTCACTGACGTCAATTGTCTACCATGCGATTTCTCTCTTTGCGGTTATTTTGGACTTGTTTAGGTTCTTTTGAAATACAGCATTCATTTGTATTGCAGGGTACCCCAAAATAGTGATTTCTGGCACCTTTAAAACTCGTATGACTGGTGTTTTGACTTGACGTGTCCTGAGCCATATCCATGCATACAAATGCAGCTGATAACACATCGTTGGCATCTTAAAACGCTGAGAACACTGTGAAATACTCATACTCAAGTGTGTTACGTGTGTGGCATTATTGCACTTCCCGATGTACTTTGATAATGTTCGATTCATCGCTATCAAAGCCGTGCATTGAAGGTTAGCCAATGACCAATGGAGCAGAGTATGAAAGATGGTGTCAATCGCAAAATATTGCCACAGCGTGATGCTTGATGAGCTGGCTATAATTGTGATTCTTACAAACTATTACGCCACGTCTTATCCCGTCGCAAAATGTGCGAATCGAATTATCCATCTACCAGCGAGATTACACGCCTTCACAAACGTGCAATTTGTGCTCTTCATCGATAGGGTCTTACTGTCCTTCCTGAAGTCATTCACCAGCAAAATAGTTTGACTGGAAATTTTCAAGAAAGGAGATCCGCCCCATAAGAACTGATAAACTACTAAAGCTAGACACACACCATTTGGAGGAGAAATGGGTGCTGTAGTGAACCATCTTCGGTATAATTGTGATGGCCGTAGAGCAATGCCTTCATGGTCAAATGAGTTCGAGATCGGCCGACACGCCGTTAGTCCACACCACTCTTGCAGCTTTCACGTATGACCTCGGTTCGGGTGGCCATTGCAAGATGGCATCATTCGGATGTAGTACACAACGCGTTGTAAACTGCTTATACAATTCTTCACGTAGGTCCCTCGGGTAGGGGGGCCATTGCAAGATGGTATCACTCGGATCTATTGCATACGCGTTGCAAACTGGATATACGATCGTTCGGATATACGATCGTACTGGATATATTCGTGTACTTCTTCTCTGTCCGTGCCTACACTATATACTGATGCCAACCGGACTAGAACACCGATATTATAATCAACTAGCTACCTACCGTGGTGCAGAATAGTTTCTTGTAACAACCATAGCAAACAACGAAGGGATGCGCTCCTGTGAGGTGTTCAGTATCATAGTCTTGCTCATCTGACGAAGATTGTAAACAAATGTGTAGGTTGAATAGTGTGGCCACTTGACCGCGGCTAAGGTAGCCGCGGTCAAGGAGACCCAATCGAAGCACCAGAGTCGCAAAAATGTGCCAATCGGATACCCTCCTTCGATACCAAAGGCCAGTTTTGCTACCTATCATGTGCCACCCTACCTAGTGCATTTATATTTTCAAGCGTAGGCACATTCCATCGTACAGTACCGCCACTGAAGATGCAGATCACTACTTCATTACTCGCTCTTTGATACTCTTTGAGTTATTGGTGACAAGAAATATTAACAACAGTCAGCAGTGTATCGTTATGCAACCTCGTGCTCTCAATGGAGCAATGGAGGTTCTCATACCAGCGTCTGCACATTGCACGTGCTATATCTGAACCAGCACTATGTTCGTGCTATGCATAAGCGTATGCTGCAAACGCGTGCTCAAATGATGGCTCGTGTACCTGTCTGACCTGACAAAAAGCGAGTGCTACAATTCCCTGAGACCCTCCACTCACGTGTCCTTAGAAGCAAAATATACGTAAAAATCGACAACACCGGGAAAACACAACGCAGGTGGACAATTAACAGCAGCACCGAGAGTGAAAAGAGGAATATTATGCATGTCTGACATACGCAAACGACACACACAGCGCACGCTAAGACAAATGGAACCTGAATCTCTAATGGGTTGGACAATTATTGTGGATAAAAGCAAAAACTAGATCAACCATCACTCCTTAAAGAACGATCCAACGGTCCATAAGGAGAGGAGAGGATTCGCGTCGCGTCATGGACCAGCTCGTTTGTTTATTGGGGTTTATGGGCGCATGTACTGCAGTGGTCATGCAACTCATTCATGGACCATCTCAGACAGCTGAGGCCCCTGTGACAGAGCAAACGTCATAGGGAACTCACGAATAACGACAGGCCGTGCATTAGTGAAACATGGTGCGACGACACTTTTCTCCCTTCAACATAGAAATCACTGTTTCCTCAAACGATGATAAGATAGTGGTAGAGCGACGAATGAATTAGTTGTTGTACGCACTTTAGACAGCTTCTAGGAGCGGTCCGGCCTTGTGCGTCCGTGGTCAATTCCATCGGATCTGCAGCTCAGCTTCAACGCTTTTGTGGCTAAGCTGACGATGATCACCGAAAATATCCGCCACAATGCTGGCCATACTCTCCACCATGAACTCAGGTGGGCTTATAAGCCACACTCTGGCCACCAGATGGAGGTATGCTAGTAACGCTGGAGTTTTCTCACCCTCCATCCGCAGCACGTGGTACAGCTGCTGGTTGCTGTAATTTTCCGTGCAGTGGCACACCACTGCTCGAGCTTCCTTAACAACTTCCACCGTGCACGAGGCGACTGCGGAGGGAGGGATTAGCTTTTCCTTCACCAGCGCATGGGCTCCATCGACTACGTTTGACAGACAATGATTGTGGCTGCTGCGGAGTCTATGAAGATCCCCACCCTCCGGAGATCTGGCATCGCTGAATTCAGCTTTCCGTTCATTCCGCACCCACGTCATGCCCAACGCCCTTGAGGCCTCGGGCCCGGCGTTCGCAAAGGGCCGTCACCGATTCCAAGAACGCAACGATCTGCTGGACATGGCTGCGTACATGACCTACATCAAGCTTGGAAAGCGTCGGCCATTTCTCTCGATAGTCTCCTTCCAGGCCCTCGTCACCCCGACATCGAGCTTTGTCAGAGATTCAGTCATCAACTCCAGGACATTCAGCATGTTGTCATGCTGCTGCTTCCTTTCCCACGGGAGAAGGCGTGTTCTGGAGTGCAGCGCTTCCGGTAGCAATGACAGCGTACATGTCGTGAAGGCATGCCACGCGGACTCTGCTCTGACCTTCCGAGAGTCAGCGGTGTTCACGACGCAGGGACGAGTCAGAAGTTCTGCCCGCAACATGCGAGGCCAGGACGCTCTTTACAGTATCCATGTTGTGAAGGAAAACCCGGAACGTACGAGACGCTTATGGCGTAAACCTAGTGGTAGACCACAGCCTTGGTTTCAACCCACGCTCGTCAAGCTTATCAGACTCGGCGAGGAGATCGTCGAGTCCCTTTCCAGTAATGTGACGTCTGGAAATATCCGACATGCGCTCGATCGTGTCATCCACCCATACATTACCTGTCTGCTTTCGAGCGTCTCTGTGGGCCAGATTCAGGAGGTGGGCCCCGTTCCATAGAATCGCGACGTGCTGACTATCGACCTGTGTGTAATTGCGGGCTATCACATGGAGGAGTTTCTTAAGCACACCGTTCTGGTGGTATTGACCATCCATGGGCATGGACAGATGGTCCGGACGTGTCACACCGATTGCGCGCAGATAAGACACCAACTACTCAGCCATTGAGTTGCCGCCGTGGGCCTTCACAACAGGTGCCACGATCACAAACGACTGAATGAGCTCCGCTGGAGGGACGTCTGGTACGATGGCAAGTATTCTCGTGATGTCTATGGTGCGATTGGCTACTGTCACCTTATCTGCGCACAGTGATACACATGGCTGCCTTTGGATGAAAGACGTGAGCTTCACTTGCATAACGGTCGAAAACTGAGAACGCAGTTGAGCCATACATATCCGAGAATGCTTTACACCTCCTACTCTAACACCGTTATCATGCTGGAGTAGCAGCATCTCCTCATACTAAGTGCATGACATATACTTCTTCAAGATTAAGTATGCCGTTCGGAACGGCTTACGAGACACACACTTGTTTTCTGCGAAGCGCCCTGCTGTCAGAGCATCTAAACGTTTTCTTTCCATGGCTTGTTTTAGGTGGTGTTTTACAGCAAAGTGAGCCCGGATTGACCTCCGTAGGTCTTTGAGCAGAAGGGGAAGGGTCTGTCGACTTTGGAATGACGCATCTACACTGAAGTCGTACCTGAACACACCCTTTACCATAATCCCGACCTGTAAATGCTCAGCCGGCTGAAAGTCTGACACGCACGTTTGGCAGTATAGCGTACCATCCTCCGGACACAGAACAAGCAACTGATTTGAAGCCGAAACCAATGTACTCAGACTCCTTGATGATCGAAACAGCTGTGACTCCAGGCTTGCTGAGTACTGAGAGACTTAGCTCAACAGCTTGCTGAGTACTGAGACACTTAGCTGCGCGATCCAGTAGTTGAAGAACTTTGTCTAGCTTGGCTTCTTGGATATGAGCCCGCGATGTTTGTTCGGTGATCTTCACGTCCATCACGCGGAGCATCTCAGACATTTTCTTGTCGTGCGCAGCAAACAGCTGACTGACCGCCTGTATTGTTTTTGACACGAAGGCGGAGGTCGAGTCGGTGATCTTTGGAATGGAAGAAACAAGTTAAGCATCTACAACTGGTACTGGTGGCAACATGAAAGTTCGCCTGGTCTTAGCGGGCGAACATTTCCCATTGGATCGCTTGCAAAAAAAACAACAACGTGATTTATTTCGAGTGCTTCCTGGGTATCATCAAACTCGTGGGTCATCTGCATCTATATCCTCTTACTGCTATCTATGAATGTAGGCTGATACTAGACACGCTCATGCGGTACTGAAAAATGACGAGATGGAGCACCCTGTGGTAATCTGACCATGGTGACACGGAACAGAAAGTGGGTGGAGGACGGTGCGGTCGCCTGGCTGGACATAATCATTCCCTATCTGCACAATCAGTGCATGGGTTAACCAATTCACGGCACGACTCAGTAGCCCCACCGAGCCACTATGAAGCAAATTTAGGGTCCTAGCCCAATAAATTGTCGGCTAAAAGAGCTTGTTATCAAAGCAGCTTTCCGTGCGTCCTCCGATCGAGCCAGGTATTCACCTGGCTCGTAAAGGGCTTCATATTGCCTAAGAGACGGTTATCACCGGACAAACCCACCGACGAAAGTGACGACACCGAAAGCCGCATGGGAAACGGCAAACAAAACAAGAAATGGCAGGCTGGTATAATGGACATTATCAAAACACTTATTACGACCCTGTACAGTATTACCAAAACACATGTTTTCCAGCCTTCAGTGCCATCCGCCTCTGTACGGGTTAAAGACGCGCCTCCGTTTCGGGATAGTTCACGAAACCTCTGGCTCACTGACAGAATCGTCGATGAGGTGTTCTCTGTGATTACCTGGGGTGACACTGATGCTTCATGCTGAAGCTGTGCATCAGATGTCTTGCTGTCCTGGCAATCTTCGATGTCCAAGCTTCATCTCCAGAGGCTTTTGTGGGTGTCGAATCTTCGAAACTGTTATCTCGAACAGCTGCAACTGGTCCTGATGGTGCTGGCACCATCACCTGTAGCAATGTTTTATTGTCAAATAGAAGACAACTTTATTCCTTGCTATGAAACACCCAAGGTCAAAATGCCTTGTCATGAGCACAACAATCTAGCTGAGAGAAGTCTTGAGAAGCACATGCGCATCCAGCTCTAAACATTGTCGGCCTAATTTATTCCACCTTCCATAGCTACGACACGGGACGGCAGGACAAATTATAAGCAGTGTCTCTAAATTCATTTTAATTTGGTCCCCAACTGTAAACAAAGAACACCACACTCCCCTATTGAAGGCAGTATCCTGGAATTTGGCTGTTCAACAGAGAACGGAGACAGGGTGTTTTAAAATAGGTCAGCTAATATTTTTTTAATGTGCATATGCATATGGGTAGTACCTGCTAATCTGTAATTATCGATGACTTTTTGCACTGCATCATCCTGAACAGAACCAGATCCTTTGCCCAGAAAGCCAGATCCTTTGCCCAGAAAGCCAGATCCCTTGCCCTTTGGAGCCTAGTGGCTGGATATGGTGTCATGTCATGCTACAAAGCAGGACAGTGGTGCTGCCTTTGGCATCTCTGCTGCTGGCATGGATCAACATCAGGGCAGTGCAGCTCTCATCACCTATAAGGTTTTTAAGGGAATTTGATCTAATTCAAAACATACAATGTAAAAAGTTGTCCTTAGTGGTGGAGGAAGGAGCAATGCTAAAAAGGTTGCCATTAAGTGGAAATGTCAGATTTTCAGGCACTAATTGAAGATGTAATTTAGATAACTTTATACCTATTCAATGTATACAGTTGTAGCAAACAATTGTGGTTATGTGACTGCACAGCTGCACCATAGCTGCACTAAGACTGAAAAGTGGGATTAATGTTGCATTGTATTGCAACGATGCATCACCATCTCTTTGATGCAACAATATAATGAAAGACATTAATACAAGTTAGTGCATTGGCTAGTTTTTCAGGTCCATTAGTCTGTATTAGCTGTTAAGAGGGGCACACAGGAGGAGGAATTCCCAGCTACTTGTACAATACAAAGTACATTGTACAAGCATGGTTAGTTCATTATTTGAGTTCAAGGGTGGTTTAGCAAAAGTTAGAAGTACGGCTAAGTGTCATAAAACGCATTGGTTTTGATATGTTGGTACCTTTTTCTGGGAACTTTCACACCGAGTCTGATCTATACAGCATTCGGAGAGGTGAAATAGGTATCTATTAGACTTGGATCCACGAATTTTGTTCAGAGGGTGCACTTGTTCTGGAAGGGCATCATTTATCCAAAGGTTTTTTCTTGTTGTGTGGCACCATCATTGTTATTATTGCATCTTAAGGTAACCACGAGATAAGTTTTAAACGCGCTTCACCGTCATAGAGCACACATTAGGTGCGGTTAAGTTAGGTTAGCTTAGGCTTTTGTTGTATGTTATAAAATTGGGCAAAAATATTTTTGGATTTTTTCAGTTTTTTGTTTTCAAAACCAGCTCAGGCTAGCTTAGGTTATGCTAGTTTATGTCAGATTTTTGTAAAATTTACAATTTGTGAGAAATTTACAATTTCCCATTTACAAAAGAAATTGCTTTCTTGCAAGAAAGGTTAGGCTAGGTCTGGCTAGCGTATGTTGCAACTCTTTAATATTTTTACAATATTTTTGTTGAAGCATTAAAAAAATATTCAAAATTTTATAACATACAACAAAAGCCTAACCTAACCTAACCTAACCTAACTTAATCGAACCTAACACCTGTGTATGCTGCATGGATGTAAAATGTGTGTTAAACGTGTCTCGTTGTTACCTTAAGATGTAATCAGACCGAGACTGATCTATAAACCAGATGGAGAGGTGAAATAGGTACCTATCAGACTTGGATGCAGGAATGTTGATCAGAGGGTGCGCTTGCTCTGGAAGGGCACCATTTCTCTAAAGGTTAATTTTTTGTCGTGCACCATCATTCAGCACATTCATAAAATTGCATTAAAAAGAGAAATTCCAGGAAATGAGAAATTACCTTAAACAGCAAATATACCAATTTTTGGATGCACAATCACCTGAAAAACTGACTCGGCAGAAGGGTGCACCTGAACATCCTGGAGGGACCTTTTCTAGTTCAAGGAGTGCCACATCTCTATTGTGGGAAGAATGATAATGCTCCCAGTTTCCCCTGGATCCGACAGTGGTACTTATCTTAGGTAGATACCTGCTCCACAAAAGCCCAAATTCCTTATAGAGTGAGACGAAAATGACGGATTTACAATATTTATAAACATTACATAAGCCAGGGAGATTCAGCAACATATATTAATATAGTTACAAAGGTTAATGAATATCCCACTACCTCTTATTATTTGTGGTACAGTATACTTCCTTTGCACGATAGGCAAGGACAAGGATTATTTTGCAGGCTGGACACTTTCATCTGCAGGGGTGAGTGAGCATTACTGGATAGCATCCCTACATACTTAGCAAAAGTACCCCTTAGAGGTGTTGTCTCACCTCAGGAACCGGTGTCCAACTTGAAAATCTTCATTAGGCTCGAAGCCAGTGTCCAGTATGCGGAGAGGCATCCCATGGAGTACTCTCCTCTGATGGCGCGCGAGAGTGTAGCGCATGCCATTAAAGGCGCAGTTCGGGTAGCCACACCTGACCTTATGCCTCGAGAAATTTACAGAGGACATTTTGTTATCTTCCTCCAAAGGCACTTTCAAGCAACAACAGATTACACGCTCAAAGTTTCTCAGCAGTGCGTTCAATTCTCCGCTTTGCGAAACTTTTTTCATTAAAAAAATGGCATGCTTTGGGTGATAGTGCCGTGTGGACGCATGGAGTCGTAAGAAACTTAGTTAATACAAAATGGAGTGCAATTTCGTTTAAATTTCCAAAACTTCGGCTGGAAAATCAATCCTCGAGATTTATTTTACAAAATCGCCTTCAACAAAAACTTTGTGCATGGTTTGCGCAGGATGCCTCAAATACCTGGATTCGGGTCAAACGACTCAAGAAGGTAATGGGACCAACACAATTTTTTTCAATGGGCTACTGTATTTCATCTCCCATCTCGACTACGGTACCAATCAGCTTGCGTTTCCCCGGTATATCACCAATCAGATTTGAGAAGTACCTACGGTAACAATAAAATACGATATGTGGATTTCACGGAATGTTGCTACCAAAACACGACGTAATATATCTTCAAATATCTTCAAATCCCTTCAAATATCTCCCCCACCCAAAAAAAAATCTAATCGGAGGCGGATACAAGGGGAGGGGAGCACTGGAGGCATGTATCGCCTCCGCATGGAACGGTGGCGCACCTCCAGGAAGGCTCGAGTGCACCCGTCCACCTTCCGCTCCAGAGATTCATAAGCCAAAGCCCCCCCCCACACTCTCAGAGGAAAAGGCTGCCCCTAAGTCGAACAGGCGCCCGTTTAAGACGAAAAGGAGCCACTTCAGCATGCTTGAATGCACCCCTCCCTCGTTCAACAATTTTTTATTCTGTCGAAGACGTCGTTCTTGGAACCTTCGCAGTAGTGCCTCTCCGAGGAAATGGCGGTATTCCAGACAAGTGACCTCCCCCCTGAACATTTCTGGATTGTCACTCTGCTACAATTTTTCCAAGTTAATACATACAATTTTGGTAAGCATCTTCATTTGCATGACAAGTCCATTTTAACACAATGAGGGCTGCTAATGTTCTCGACAAGATTGTGCTACCAAGGAGTTGCACGTTATCAGGCCCATCTGCTACCCTCCATGGAGGGTAAGAGGGTACTTTTTTGAACCTCTGCAATGCACCTTTGCCTTTTAATGGCTCGGCGGACGAGGGCTAGACTGCTAACTCACCCTCCCACAGACCTCAGAGTAAATCGAGGATGACGTCAGAAATACGACCCTCGCAGACAACTGACGAGAGTGTACGCCCCGGCAGCCAGGCTGGTCAGGGTGTGGGGAAGTGATTCTTAGAGGCGTGCCAGACTATGAAGGTCATTAGCGCCGCATTTAAAGCCAGTGTGTTTTGCACACAAGGCTAAGAGGCAAGTGTACATTTACGTTAAAGAAGTTTTACGTTATAGTGTGTGTGATGTTAAGGTGCTGAAAGTGTGGGCTGTGCGTGGGATATCTCCCGGATGTCGAAGTGATGCTAGTTTTGCGTTACTCCTCCGCAAGATAATTTGTAGCTGTGGTATGGGAGGGTGATTTTGAAAGTTACGTGAAGTTGATTTTGCCAAGGGTCGGCATTAGCCTATTCTTGTCGAAGAGCACCATGGGGTCTTTACCGCGCGGATGAGGTAATTGTCCACATCGCCTATCACGCCAGCCGCCGCGTGTTAGTTGTTAGTATAGTGGGTTAGTCGGAGCATGCTTTCATGCAAGGTTATCAGTGAGGTTAGTACGGTGTTTGACAATTCGGCTCATCTACGTCCGCTTTACCTCCGAGTAGCTGTTTTACGTTATGAATTGCAAGGCAAATCGGCTCATCTGCGTCCGATGGCTCCTCTGGGTAGTCGTTTTACGCTATGTTAATTTTGAGAGCAAGTCGGCTCATCTACGTCCAACGGCAACGTTAGGTAACTATTTCGAATTGGAAGGCGAATCGGCTCATGTACGTCCGGTGCCATTCAGGATGGCTATTTACGCTATTCCTACGAGTGATTCGCGGGCATGCATTGCGTGTTGACGTAAACGTTGGGTGTGTGGTGTCTACAATGCTTCTGCTAGTTTTGTGTCGTACAGATATTCAAACAGTAATTGAAGAAGTTATTGGTGCCTGTCACCCAGAAGAAGCGATGGAAGCGACATGGTGGTGCCCTCTTTTTGGCAGAAGGCCTTAAGTGGTTGTCTTTGAGCGTTAAAGCTTCTACCGTCTAGCAAAATGTGGCATGTGCTTAATGTGGTATTGCAAAGGTCGCAGTGATGTGTTGTATATTGGCCATCCTCTAAGTTGAGGATGTGTTTGCTTAGTGCAACCAGTTCTAAGTCTAATGAGGATGACTTCCTTTTGACGATGGGATTGATAAGCCTAAGGATTGGTCCAGTGATGCCGATGCCTGCCCTGGCCTTGTGTTTCGACCCATCCGTGAATACTAGTGTGTTGTGATTGTCATCGGCGAATTTGTGGAAGGTGCCAATAATTTCCGCCGATGTGATAGCCGATTTCATTTCCGAGAGCAAGTACTCGACCTTTGGTTGGACGAGGGTCCAGAATGGCCTAGTGGACGGTCGAATTGCAGTGGTTGGCATTGTGAAGTTATGCTCTGAGAGAGCCATGCAATTTGAGCACCATATGGTGAAAGCTTGCTCCAAAATCGCTCTTGTCGAATCCATCAGGCGTAAAGCAGCACTGTGCCGGGTAATTTTTTTCTTCATGGATTTGATTATAATGTGTTTGTGGCACAGTTGCTGGGTCCTCCTGAAACGGAGGGGAGGCGTGTTTAAGTCTACTAGAATATTGGCTATCGGTGTGGTAATGAGGGCTCATATGTATGCTCTGATGAAGTTGCTTTGAAGGATTTCCAACTTTTTGCTCTGATTTTGTGAAATAGTGGCAAAGATGATGCAGTTGTATTCTAGGATGGGTGGTATGATTCATTTGCAGAGTCATAGCAGTGTTTTCTTATCTCCGCCCCAGTCTATGCCTCAATGTGCACGGTGTACATTGACACGTTTCGCTGATCTCTTCGAAATGAAAGTGGTATCTGTGTTGAAACTAAGTTTTTCGTCCAAATTTACTCTTAAGAACTTCACACTGTGTGGGGTGGAGACGACTATATGTGACTGTAGCCGATTTTTCTGCGAACAGGGTGAAGCCCCACGTTTTGCATCACCTTGCGATGTGGTCTAGAGTTGTTTGAATAGTTTTCTGAACTATTAGCAAGGATTGTGCTGTTGTCCAAATGCATAGTGCATAGTGATTAGTGCATCGTGCAGAGTGAGTAGTGCATAGTGCATAGCAATGATTGGTTGTAGTCTTCTGTGTTGTTAAGAGTTAAAATTTGCCTTGGCGCAAAGGGCGTCCAGAGGGTTTACTATAGTGGTGTCGTAGGTGTTGTTCCAAGAGACGCTGGTATAGTGTAGTTTAAAGTGGTCTACGACTTGTCGTGGGTCAGTAATGTGCTTCCCTTTCACCGTCAGCTGGAGAAAGGAGCTTGGTGGTGGTATTTTCAGGTTGAAACGCTTCGTCAGGTACTAGATTATATCGGTAGGGGTGAACATATTGAATTGAAACGCAAAGGACTGCTCACAGTTTTGGCGTGCTGTTCGAACTGTATACCGACAGTGTTTTTGAAATGGCCTGCACGCTGTATAGGTGTGCTTCGCACACGCATCTTTTGTACTGTTTGTGGGCAGGGCGCGGTGCGGCGATTACCATTTGATAGTCCGAGGTCCACCATGGCGTAGATGCCTTTTCCGAGGCTGTGTTTTTGTGTGGGGGTGGGGGAGGGGGAACTGAATCACGTGCTCCTGAGCTGATGGCTCTTATCATTGTTTCGATTTTGCTGGTCTCTGAAGTTGCTAGGTTTAAGTCCATCTGATCCTGGAAATTTGCCCAGTCCGCTCTTTTAAAGTTCCAAGAAAGATACTGTGAATATCTTAGTGTGGTGGATAGCGTCCGTGCTGAGCCTAATTGTAATTGGGTTGTGGTCGCTCAGCCGGAAATGTCTGAAACTGACCAGTCAAATAGTGAGCTTAATCGTTAGGGGTAGCACGTTAAGTCAATGCAGCTGTCTGATCCTCCTAAGGGTGGCTTATGTCGGGTGGCGACCCCGGTGTTTAGAAGTACTAAGTTGTAGTCTATGATAAACTGGTGAATTTCGGTTCCTCTGGTGTTCGTCTGATCGCTTCCCAAGTGTTTAGCATTAAAATCTCCTGTAATTAGAACTGGTGGAGAAGCCCATAGGTGAAAAATACGTCGAAGCTGTCACCTACGACCCCGTGAGCTGTCTCACATGTTTTGTATACATGCTTCATAAAATTCATGGCTGATGAACCAAAGCGATTTTCGGATAGCTCGCACGCTTTTTCCCTCATGGCAAGTCCTCTGATTTCAAAAGTGTTTTGATGCCCTCCTCTGAAGCCTCGTTCGTTTTCTGATTGATTAAAACATGTTACCATTCGAAAATTGTGGATGCGAAGTGCAATTTGTTTGTCTCTTATGAAAGCACTTCCTTTGTACGTATAGGTGTGCCAAGCAGGATGATAAATTCAACTCTGTGACCAGAGGGTCTTTGAGGGATCAAGGTACTGGGTGAGCTAGCCTAAATTTATGATATTTCCCTATAGCAAGAAAACAGCTGCAGGCCATCTGCATATGCGCAATTGCTTCAATTGGTTGCCATATTTGTTGACCCTCATTGCTATGGAAACAAGATGCATGTATGCACAACTTCATCTGAAACACTCACACAATTACTCAGATGCAGAGACGGGTTTAAATTTTGTAATCTGGGATGTGGTGGAAAATTGACGAGCAATCCATCTTGGAGGATAATTTTCATGCTGATTGCCAAGTGTAGGAAAGTTCTTGTCCCCCCCCCCCCTGGATTGATCAGCCATTTCGCGTATGACTGGGGCAAGACTTCTTTTTGCTACGTGAATAGTCTATGGGCCTCAACATTGACGATAAACTTCCGGGTATAGGTTCAATGGCAGGTAAAATGCGACAGACAACGCCCAATCATGTGAACCAGCCCGCGTGACACGTCATGATCATGCGACTAACTGCGCCGCATTCCAGGGCATCAGCTTCACGTGGGAATCGGTGCTATCTCAGCACATCACCGGACACTGGTGATCCACAATAACGTCGCCCGACTGACAGAGGCGCTACACTGCAGACTCTGGTCTGGCGACACAGCGCCTGACACAATAGCGACACTCGACGGTCAAATCACCGCAGCCCACTGACATTTATATTCACATCACCCACTGACATTCATATTCGCATCACCCCAGACATTTCATCATCTGAAGACGGCGGCCGGGTATCGAGGTCACACCTGCAGCGCCATACCCATCCCTCAGATCCGATGTGCAGCGTGTCG
Source organism: Ashinkailepas kermadecensis (assembly GCA_034440615.1). Taxonomy (NCBI): domain Eukaryota; kingdom Metazoa; phylum Arthropoda; class Thecostraca; family Neolepadidae; genus Ashinkailepas; species Ashinkailepas kermadecensis. The sequence goes on from JAOTOM010002410.1 coordinate 46,447, forward strand.
GCCGCGAAAGGGGGAGGGGAACAGTGCGGTGGTCGGTGCCGTGCCGACGTAAGCAGCTAGACAGGTTGGCGCCGGGTACCTGCCGGAACCCGTCACGACAGGCGAACAGTGGGGAGGGGGCTGGCTTGCAGTCCTCACCAAACATGATTAAACCATACAGTGGGAGTAAGAGGTCATAATATTCCACTGTCTTGAAGTTCATGAATTTGCATGGCAATCCACATTTAATGAACTAATATTCTTGCCTCCCCAAAACAGGAATTTTTCCTCTTGTGATATTATGCATTGTGCATGCACAGGGCACCAAGGATCTATAATATAAAGACATTACATCACAGATCCATTCCATTTTTGGTAAACTTTTTGATGAAATCAGCTTCTAAAATTATAACAAACTTCACTGGGGATGCATCCCCATGGACTCCACCTTTTTCCTCCTGTCTATGTTGTGGCCCCACTGAGCTGACTCCACTCTACAAAAAAAAGACAGGGCACCATACAATTGCAGCGGATTATGTTCTGGATGATGACAAAATCCCAGACCAGCCAGTTCTTCCAGCCCTGCTCTTTGAGGTGTAATTTTGTCATATTACAGCAAGTTTCACTGGCAATTCTGATTCCTAATGCGGTGCTGATTTCAAATGTGGCATGTATGCAGAAATGCACCATGGCGATGACCCAAATGATTTAACATGGATTGCACTTAACCCCCCTCAAATAAAGGTTTGTTCTGGTACCTATTCTTTCATGTAGGTAATTTTAATGAATCTGATCTTCATAATTTCATGAAGTCACTCTCATATATCCAAAATTCATTTAAATCACCAGAAAATTCATCATAAGATATTTTAGCAAGTTATTTTCGGCAGGGCTCAGTTGAACCTATGTGCATACAAATATTGGAAAATTTGTAATACACCTCAGTTGCACCTACAAATATTGGCAAATTTGTGCTTGAGGTGTTTTATACATTTAAAAAACTATATTTTGAGCTGCCATCTTTACAAACATGCTTAAGCTGCTATGACCATTAATGTGCGGTGTAAATGTTTACTTTTCAGTTGAAGAGCAAATTAACACTAACAAACACTTTGGGTGAGGTAATATATTATACAAATGTAAAAAGAACAAAAAACCAAGACCTGATCTAACAAAACATAGCCAAACTGGTAAGATTGTGCTGTAAGATGGGCATGAAACAAGTATTACACACGGTTTTCCTCCTTAAAGCAAACAAATGAGTCACGGTTGGATAGGTAGCTAGTTTAGGTTTTATGTCATTTGAAGTTTTGATTTTCCGTAAAGATGCAAAAAAGAAATAGTTTTTCTTCAAAAGCACCGTATGTTAGGTTAGGTTAGGTCAGGTTAGTTTTTTTCTCATGATTTAGACAATGTTAAGAGAATAAATTGTTTGGTATTTTTCCAATTCTATTCTTTGATTTTTTATTCAAAGGGAGGTTAGGCCACACTAGGCTAGGTTATGTTGTATTTATTTTTGGAAGATTAATTTTTATTCGATGTTACCTAACTCAAAATCCACTTTTTGGTGTTGTTTTCCTCACAAACTGAAAAGTAAACATTTGCACGAAAGATGAGTGGTCCCATCATCTTAGTTACGTTCATAAACTTTGCACTGGAAAGATAAATCCCAAGAATTTAGAAAAAAATATTTAAGCACAAATATACAAATGAACCTTCTTTTAGGGCAAAGAATATGTAGAATCAGAAAGCATTTCACCCCAAAACCAACGTTTTCAATGCAAAAGCCTAGCCAAACTGAGCCTATCCTGCTTTTGAAGAAAACAAATCTCTCTTAAATTGGAATATGACAAAATCTCCAAAATGCTTCAACTTAAAAACCCGTACCTCACATAACCTAGCATAACCAAACCCTTTCGTTTGCTTGTTTGTGGTGGAGGAAGAATATCAGCAAAACTGATCCTGTGAACACCTTAAACCCAAGGTAACCACAAGACAAGTTTTACACACAATTTACCTCCATGAAGCAAACAAAGTGTTAGGTTTGTCTGAGTTAAGTTGGATTATGCTTTTCTCGTAAGCTATAATTTTATAATTGGATGGAAATTTGTCAATATATTTCATTTTCTTCCATAACAGGTCAAGTTGCATTAGGTTAGGTTATATTATATATTTTAATTGATTTTTTAAAGGGAAAAAATATCTGTTGGAAATTTTCCTTTTTTAAATATGACATTTTTTTTAGATGGAAGGCTAGGTTAGGCTAAGTTATGTTGCTTTTTTCTTTATTTTGTACGCTACTTTTTATGCTAGATTACACAACTCCATGTCCATTTGTGGGTGATATTCTGCCTACCAACTGAAAAGGATGCATTTGCAGAGGAAATGAGTGGTCACATCATGTTCACCACATTCATAAACATTGCATTGGAAAAAGAAATTAAAAAAGCAAACATTACCTTAAAATGCAAACTTACCCAAAATAATACCCACATATTGTTGTGGGTAGCGTAAGGATCAGAGTAGGAGTAGGAGTTGGTGTAAACATTGTTAGCATGTTGGTCTTGATGGCGTGGCTGGCAAGATTTCTGCTGAATCCTAATTGGCTGAGTGACAATGATGTTTCCTTGCTTGGCTTGTCTGGTGGGCCATCACAAGAAACATTTATTACCTGATCATGTTTTGGCATTTATCTGTACCATCGTTCCCATCTTCCTCCAACGCCGAGGGACAACTTCACGCGCAAAAGCTGTTCTCCGTGCTTCAACTTGTTGTACCTCTTTATGTCACGCAATTCTGCTTTATACTTACAGCTAGCACAGCCACATTTCACCTTTCTTCATGGTACAAAGTGGTCGACTTTCCTATCGTTCCGAACAATGGGAAAGTCAACCTCTTTGTACTTAGGAGCAGCTGGGCCAGCTGCTCCCAAGGGCGAAAAATGTCCTCTCCTCTATGCCGATCGACGAATTAATGATTGAAATCAATCAACCCGTGTGCTAATGTCATGGGAAACCATTTAAGCAATCAATTATTGTTGTTCTTGACACCTTGATGACGTCATGGAAGATTACACAGCTAGCCGCGGAACCATTAATGTAAGTGGTAATATTGTCGGTACCTGTCGTGATATGTGACAAAATTGTCTTCGTGTTGATTTCCTGTTTTATTTTACGAATTATTACGCAAATTACGGGCAAGCAGATGTCTTTTACTTCTATGACGTCATTGTCCAGAACCAGGTTCTCCTTGGTGCAGACGGGTGATTTAGTAAGGTTGACCGCGCCACAATTGTCATACATGAGACAGCTCGCTGCTGTCTCATCGACATATCGCCGACGTCTATGGGAATTTAACATTGGCCGCCACCTGTGCCGCTGGTTTTTTTTAAAACCGGTGACTGACTCAAATGGACGTCACCACTATGTAAAATGTGCCGTTTGCCAATGCAAACTAATCTAGAAAAGGACCTTGCCATGATTAATTCCTCCAAAAACATGTTTTAAAAAACTTGGGAAGAGAAGGCCGGTCAGTCCTTGGCTGTCTCATTACAGCCTTCCATGTCCATTTAGCTGTCACTGACGTGTGTCGGCGTGTCGCCGGCTTTTTTCACCTCTGGAGAAGCTTGAAGCAGCAAGTCGCTCAGCTCCTGTGGTGTGGGGGTTGCAGCTGATAGTGAGATGAGTGTGGTTTGGCAATGGGAAATTTTGAGGCTGACTGCTACGCAGTTCAGGGGAGAATTTAACGCTGCTAGACTATGAGGCATGCTGCTAGCGATGGGTATGGCTGCGCCTCATTTCCGAAGTGGACCGTTTACGTTATCGACATGTCAAGAGTAACCTGGAATGTTGTTTCAAATGGGGTCTGGGTCTCGAAATTGAGTTTCTTGGAGCTCGGCTAGCAATGGTTTTTTGTTGCAGGAATTTTAATCTAAATTATATAAACTTTGGAGTAGGCTTGATATAAACTTGATATATACTTTATATAAACTTGAGGCTACTGGTATTCCACTGTAGAAAATGACACATTGCCGAACGTGATTAGTGTTTATTGGTGCTCCTACACTGCGGTGGTGTCGATGCCGTGTTCGGAGTAATGTTGGATCCGGTGGACGAAGAGGTGGTGCGTGGTCAGGCAGGCAGAGATGGTAGCCTGTATCAGGCCGCATGGGTTCTGGGGAGTGATGGGGTGGTATTGCGATTGGATTCGCGCTTGGGAGACGCGGTAGGTTCGGACGGGATTGGTTGGTCTGGGGTTGTGGGCTCGTGCTGGATGGGCTAGGCAGGCGTGGTGGGCTCGGTCTGGGTGGTGGCATCGGACGAGTTTTTGGGATGGGTTTGGGTGGTTGTGCAGGAGGTGGTGTGCAGGCAGGTCTGACAGGAGACCGTGGCCGTGGGCTTGTGGAAGGTCTCTGTGGATGCTGGGGTAGCCTTGGAGCTAGGCCTTTGTTTGGGCCGGCCAGATGGGTGGGGCAGGTGCCATGGGCCCGGGGAAGGGAGTGGTGGGAAGGCGGCAGGGTGGCGGGGAGGGCCCTGGCCGGTTGGAGCCGGTGTGGCGAAGGGGTATGACCAGATCCCATGAGGGATGGGGGGGGTATCGGTGAGGAGAAAATGGAGACCAGGTCTGGGCCTGAGGGGTGGTGGGGGTGTAATGAGGCTGGGTCTGGGGCGGGTTGGATACGGGAGCAGGCCGTTCCTGATGTGGGGTGGTGGTGGGCGTAGGCCGGGTTGGAGGTGAGGTGGATGTGTGAGGAAGCCGGGTCCGCGGTGGGGTGGGCATGGGAGGAGGCCGGGACCGCGGTGGGGTGGGTGTGGGAGGAGGCGGGTGCACGGTGGGGCGGATGTGGGAGAATGCCGGGTCTGCGATGGAGTGGATGTTTGAGGAGAACGAGTCCGCGGTGGGGTGACGCGGGAAGGAGTGATGCGCGGTGGAGTCGAGGGTCGGCGGGGCGGTGGAGTCGAGGATTGGTGGGGCGTTGAGGAGGGAGGTGTGCCGGACCCCGGGAGCCGGCGGCTTGTAAGATGGTAGGGCGGGTGGGAGCTGGCGCTGGACTGGGTGTGGGTTTGGTGATGAGGAGAGCGCCGCTGCGTAGCTGTGCCCTACGGTAGGTGCAGTGTGGAATGGCGCGGTTGTGGAGGTGGAGATGGCGGTGGTGGAGGAAGTGGTGTTGAGTAGGTGTCAGCGTGCTGTTGTGTGTGGCACGCTGTGAGCTGCCGCATACCGGCATACCTCCCTCTCGTTTGCCTCCTTGGGACAGTCGGGGTCGGTGGCGGGATGCGGCCCATCACATGCTGCACATCTCCTTTCGGATGATGTGCCTTCGGATGCCGTGTGGTGTGCCGCACACTGGCTGCATCATAGTTCTGGCGACGCGCAAGCGCGTTCGCCATGGCTATAACGCTGGCGGCGACACCGTACTGGCAGAGGCACGTAGAGACGTACCTTATACGGCGTGTCGTGCGTGTGTACGTCTGATGGTAGTTAAAGTGAGTTGAATGAACTCACACGTCTGCAGTGAGTTGAATGAAAGTACTACACTGAATTTTTTTTGACGAACGTGACTAGGTCAACGTTGGTTTCCATTTTGTCCAAACGCAAAACCTAAGGCTCCACCCCGTCAATCCTCTCCTTTTGATCTTCAGAGCACAGCAGTGTTTGGATTATGGCTTCACGGTGGGCATGCCAAGCAGATACTCTCACAGTCGGCATCACAAGGTCCACCGCCTCCTTCCCTTGGGACTTGAGGCAGTCCAGTTGAAACAGGATGTGTCTAGGTCCTTCGATCCAGGGGTGCCTGACCTTCACAGTGAACCAATGTGGACAGTGTAGTCCAATGATTAATTGCACAATGAATTGCAGATTATTCAAGTTATTTCCTTTAAGTTCGTGCTTTGACACCCAGAGCCTGAGAAGTCTGCTCGTTGTAATGAACCAACGGCTGTGGTTCACTGGTCCAATCTCCAACAGGGCCAACCGTGCAGGAAGCACTATATCCCGGACTGAACAGGCAATCTTAAAGCCATAGTGTTGATCAGTTGAGAGATCTTGAACCTTGTTAGACAGCTTGATCAGTGAAGAGCCAGCAGATATCCGGCGAAGCTTGGATTGATATCCAAGTATGTAGCAAAATCAAGGAGCTTTCCTATTGGCTTGGAAATTGTGTTGTTTGACAGAGTATGGGCATCATGGTCAACAACGATACGGCGCAAGGGAAGTTCAACAATGTGCAGGCTGCACACCAACCAGATTAGCTTTATTCCCAGGCGCAACTCCAGCTTCCGCATTACTTCAGCATTCACACCAGTGTTCACATTTGTTGGGTCTCCTCCAATGGCCCACAAGGTCTTATCAAAACCCCTGTCTTTCAGGCAGAAAAATAGGACCTTGGCAATCTACTCAGCATGTGACTCCTCTTTATTTCCTTTATCTGAGGTAAAGTGGAGCAGATAATAGCCGCCAGATGCACAAGCAACATCATATTGTTCTCCTCTGATCTGTGCAGGAAAAGATTGGTCACTGCCCTCAGCTTCCACAAATCCATCACCACACTGGTCAGATCAATCCGCCCATTAATGAGGATGCAGGATTGGAATCTCATCACAAGTTGCTCTGTACCTTCGCTGCAGGCTCACGGGCAATTTTAGGGAAGAGCCCAGCTTCAGGGACAAAGCCATCCTCAGCACCACTTCTCCCCAATCTCAGATCCAAGCCGTGACAGATCAGGGCTTCCCATTTGGTGGGATCTTTTACGTCCAGCCTTCTCTTTTTGCCCCTTGATGAAGGCAAGATCTCTCACAGGAAGCTGTTCTCTCTGATACAGGAGCAGTTAATGTGGGCTTGGATGACACAACTGGTAATTTGACAATTGCAAGTCAAAATATCACATACCATGTCTAACTTGACTACGGACCTCTCTTTGGCATTAAGTTTGCTCTTCCCAAGAGAACACTGCACTGCCGAATTCCAGACCTCAATTAGCTTGGACATGATGATCATATTTTCATTGATAACAGGTGGCCTGGAAAGAGCATTAGCTTTGGCCCACTGACAAATCAAACCAGGTAGATGTCACTCACAACCTGGTCCTCCGGGTAGTTCTGTCATCTTCACCCTCAGGTGTCTCCCTCAAGTAGATGCCATACCCCAGGATATCCCTCCAAGTTGGCGGTTCAGACACGAGCAGCTTCAACCCATTGCCAAAAAGATTACTCAGATGAGAACTTGATGTCTTCCTTGTTCTGACTTGAAACATTTATTCAACTAGTTGATAACTCAATACAATATATCATGAAATGTTAATGCAATTCGCACTCATTCCATCCCTTCCCCCCTGGAACAACATGTTGGACTGGACTCTCCCTCCCCAAACCACAGACCACACAGAGCGACCAGTAGTAACTTCACTCGTATATTGTGCGACAAATATCCCCGCACCACTTATAATTTGTTCACCAAGAATGTATGTGCCTTAGAGCGTCGCTAGCGTCAATTGTCAAAATTGAATAGGCTAAGTCATTTAAATTTCGATTTTCACTCGATAAACCTTCTCAAAAGACCCATATTATGATTATTGCTGAGCTAGATGGGGCAAGAATTCAAATTCAATTCATCCGGGAAAAAATAGCAAGATTATCCCAAATTTTACAATATTCAACTGCAAATTGATGTAGGTTAGGGTTATCAGAATTACAAAATTCAAGTCAGATTAGTGTTCTACACACCAAACTACATTATTTGAACACCCCTCCCAATTGATTTACAAAATAAAAATACGATCCACCATAATGCAATAGGTACGCGTAACTCTGGAAAGGCTACTAATGATGGGAGGCGTACGAATACTATCGATCGATACAGGGAAAAATAGTATACTAATCGCCACCTATCATGTCATCAGTGCACTACAGCATCTCACCTGCCATTATTTCTAAAACACCGCAAAAGTGGAATTCAAGAAGCCTCAACTGAAATATATTTATATGGAAGGTGTTAAACAATGGACATGAGAACACATAGGTTGGCAGAGTGTGACAAAGGTGGAAACAAACCTATATACAATTTTGTATGACTACATACGGTTTGGCGGGTTTGTTTTCATTTGCTTCCGTACCATTTCTGCCGTAGGAGCATGGCGCCGTGGCCTGTGTGCAAACGTCGATCTCCCAATAGGCACAGTAAAAAAGGAACAAGCATATTTCATGAAAAGCGAAGCGGATGTTAAACAGCCGTGACAAAATGACCTATCGACACCATCACATGTCAAAAAGAATAAAGCGGGCTCGATGGCTTGAAACTCTGACCTGATTGGAACCCATGTCAAATAGCAATGTTATTATAAACATTGTTGAATAACAGTGCTTACATGTTGAATGGCAATAAATGACTTCAGACTTGACGATTACATGATTAGCACAGCCTACGGAGCCTTATGTGGCTGCCTGCATGACAACCGACACGTCCGTCAAACAGATAACCTGGATAATTACGTGAAAACAAAACCGATTCGGTAATCGGAGATCGCAGACCCCCCTCTCCGGTAGGCGACATACGCAAGGGACCAGAATTCGGAGGGTCGACAGCGGCTGAAACTGACTTAATTTGATTCTATGTTGAATAACAATGTCATTCGAAACTAGTTGAATAACGATGTCATTCGAAACTAGTTGAATAGCAATGTTTGCATGTTGCATGATAGTGCGATGACTCAAGACTGGAAATAACATTATTAGCACAGCCTACGAGGTGGTACTCCCTGCGTGACACCTGACATCCGTTAGACATAGAACATGGATAATCACAGACAAAACCGAGTCGATGCTCTTCTGAGATCGCAGACCCCTCCCCTCTCCGGTGTGTGACCTATGCGAGGAAGGAGAGCGTGGAGGGTCGACAGCGGCTGAGGGATGCTGGATTTTACACTTCCCACTGCTCTAGGTCCCTGATAATGGACTTATCTGGGCCTGTCTCGCACAGGCCCACCGCCCCTTCCAGTGTGCACCACACGTTCCTTCAGTGTGCTGTGCGCACCACACTTTCGCTTTACACGATCACGCTCCATCCGTATTCCTCCTCGATGACTTGTGGGTATGATGCCCTCAACGAGCCGTGCCCTCCTTCCCATTACACGCAGGAGCGAGTTCATGTCGTTTTCTGCGAAAATGGCATGAATTAAATAACGTGGTAGCATCAGGGAATTGCACCCCTCCACGCATCAACCACCAAAAATGCATAATTCCATATCGAGTCAGCCTTCCCAGCGCGATTTCACGGCCCGGCACAAGCTCGAGCACTGACCACTCGTTCCGAGTCTAATCCACCTAGACCCGACCACGACAGCCTTTGACGATGTTATCTCTTGTTGGGCCTGGCAATCATACCCAGAGGCACAATCAACATTAAGTTACGTATTTTTGAGGGTTGCAGTTCTCTGGTTACAACCCAACTTCGATGGAGGTCAAAGACGAGGTGGTGTAACATGAGTTTATAATATATCTCAAATATGCGAATGGTTTCCACGTATTTTTCCAAACGTTGCTCTCTTACCGTTGCATACAAGGTGGGCGGCGAAGGACTACACAAGTGACAAAAGATGAATTTTGAAGATGCGATGATCTCTGGATACCAAACACAACCACATATGCTAAAGGGTGATATGCGGATGGTGGAGCAAAAGAAACGTTAATTTATTTTCGGGGACTGCGAATTTCTAAAAAGGGCATGACTACACAATAAGATAAACATATCTGAACTCAGCGCGAGTTCTCCTCTCCGATGATGTGTCTCACACCTATTGAGCAGAAAGTCACTTTCCTCGGACACCGTGAGGGACGCAGAACATCCATGAAAGTTGGCAGAGCATGGCAGACTGGCAACTCCGCCAAACCAAACAGTTCTCGGATTTTGTCCACAAAATTTTCAGATTACGAGTCCATTAAAGTATAAGGTATTCGCAGATAATTCGGGAGGGACTTTCTTTTGTCACTTGTGAAATCTTTTATCGCCCACTTTGCATGCAACGCTAAGATAGCAATGTTTGGAAGCATGTATAGAAACCATTAGAATATTTGAGATATTTTGTAGACACCCACCCCCGCTCAAAACTTTGGGAACACTTTCAATTCGTCTCCTAAAAAACTCGTGTTCGTGTCCTATGAGTGCACAAACTATCATGCAATGTTTTGATATCACTGTCTTCGATGACCTTGAGATCGTCAATAAAGGTCGAGGTAAAGGTCATAACGGTCAAGGTGTCCTTCAAGCCATACTTTGAGGCGCCTGTACTGGGGAACAACATGGTCAGCTGAAGGTCAGCAAGCTGTGACCTATTGAACATGCTTCCCACTGTGTAGCAGATGGTACCAATGGAGTACCTTCTCGTCTTTTTACTCACACGATTTGATACAACAAAGTAGAACTCGTCATAGTAGAATATTTATTTTATTTTATTTTATTTTATTTTATTTCACCACACATGCCCTCCACGCATAGTGGCTGTTATGGACAGTCTGGGTATAACTCACATATATTTACAAAGAAAGGATATATTTGTGGTCAATAGTGGGAGCAGATGCGCAACAAACATTCATACACCAACATAATACAATACCCATAACACTATCTGCACTATACACACCGTGCTTGCAACACGAGCTATAAACGAGTAGTTTATAGAAGTGATAGGAAAGCGATGGCCTAAAGGTGAGTTCATAGTGTACACAAATCCATTGTGTAAGCTTGTTTTGTGTGACTAGTGTTGCTCGTGGGGATAAGCTAGTGCATTTTTCTTGAAGTTAGACAGCCTCGATGTTTTTGTTTCAGTAGGAAGTTTGTTATAGTGGAAGACAGACGAGTAAATAAATCTCCTGCGGCCCGCCTCTCTGTGTATGGCTGGCAGGTGCAGGTGGTCGTCTGCACGTGTATGACGGTTTCGCAGGGTAGTGTTTGCAGTGATTTGACCGGCAATTGGCAAGATGCAGATCAGCTGCAGTGAGGAGACCCAACTCGTTACGGGCATCAGAAATATGATCAAATTTCTGTAGACCTGACACGACTCTAGTGGCGAAGTTAATGATCTTGTCTAGTCTGTGGATGTTTGCTGCCGACCCGTTCCCGTAAACAGATATGCAGTAGCGGATATTGGATATAACTAGGCTATTGACTATAGTGAAGAGGGCACTGGTTGGCAGATGGTGACGCAGATGGCTCAGGGCCAGAAGGAATCCAGTGCACTTGCGGACCACAACAGCTACATGGGAATCCCACGACATGTGGCGATCAAATGTCACCCCAAGGTTCCTACACGAATGACTCATCTATCACAGCGTCCCTAAAGCACACTCGTATCGGGGAAATATTGCAAAGATTTTGACGCCATCCGAACGTGAGAAGCTCAATTTTGGTCGGGTTTACCTTCCAACCGTTATCCAGGAAGTAGTCGTAAAGTTGGTTCAGACATGTCTCCATCTGACTTATCAGATTTGGGAGATCAGATTGTGACCGGAGATGAGGACCTGGGTGTCGTCTGCGAACTGAGTGACGTGTGCTACCGGGACGTGCAAACTGAGGTCGTTCGTAAAGATGCGATAGAGGAGTGGACCTAGTGATGAGCCTTGGAAAAAAACACCTATGTTGTTTGGGAGAAAGGAGGACAGATGCCTTTTTCGGCGTTGATCTGAGATGCTAACAGCCTGCGTGTGACCTCCCAGATAAGCCCTAAACCAGTCAGTATCGATTCCATGGAGTTCTAGTTTAGTGAGCAGTTTGGTGTGGTCTATTACATCGAAGCATTTACTGAGGTCCAGAACGCAAAGGAGAGCTACTTCCGAACGGTCCATTGCTGCTAGTATTTTGTCCGTAACTGAGATGAGAGCGGTTTCCGTAGAGTGGCGTGGTCTGAAGCCGTGCTGAGTTTGGGCCGGTAGGTGGTTTGAGGTCGGGTAGTGATAGAGTTGCTTCTGCACTACCCTCTCTGTGATTTTGGTGATAACCGGAACCAATGAGATGGGCGTAAAATTAGAGGGATCCGAAGGATCTCCTGATTTGTGAATGGGAGTTACTATTGACTGCTTCCAAGTGGACGGGATATCAGCTGTAGTCATGCATGTGTTTATAATGTCGAGCAGCACTTCTCCGATAATGCAGAATGCGAAGAGTAGCCTGGCCAATTATGGCTAGAACGGAAAGAACCCGCAGCTAACAAAAACAAAAACGAGTATGAGAATGGTCGGAGCAACACAAAGCGTCAAGGTCTTCATAGAAACATGGCGGCCGTCGTGGCGGAGGTCTCGTGTTTTGGAACATTCTTACTATGAGCAAAACTAGGGCTACTAACCAAAACACCTAATATTACAAGCAAACTCAACTAGTGGATTGGCAAACCCAACTACCAACTGGCATTACTAATGCTTTACCAATTCGACTGACCATGGCTAGATCTAAGGCATCACTAAGGAAAATATAGTAAGATGTTGGCAGCGTTCGTTAGTTGTTTTAGTTGGGTGACCTTAGTAACTAAGGAGGATACATGCAGTACAATACCAGCATTAGTTGGTGGGGTTGGCGAGCTTAGTTTTCTTCTCAGTTGCTTGGTAGGGTACCAAGGCAATGACAAAGACATTTATGCAAATTAGTTGCAGCAACTAACCCTGCCAATGAATCTATTAGTAGCCATGGTTAGTACTCTGTTTTTTTTTGTTCGTACTTCCCTTAGTGTTTGCCATCGTTAGTCAATTTTTGTCAGCGTATGGATGATGTGTGTTGATCGTGCCTCCTGTCTAATGTTGTCTATTGTGGCTGTGGCGTCGAGGAGAGCTGTGGCGTCAAGCAGTGTAGCAATGCTGTCGAGTGGTACATTATCCAGTTTTGGGGCGCAAATGTAGACCCCGGCTGATGTTCATTGTGCGATGTAGTGTTAAGGAGCAGCGCCGGTTGTTGAATGAGTGTCCAGTAGTGTTTGTGTGACAGCGCCGGTCTGCGTCTGAACTATGATGTGGGTGGTGTGCCTGCTGATGGTGAAGTGTGCTGAGTTGAGTATGTGTCGGAGTGTCTGTGCGAGAGTGAAGGACGGCCTTTTGTTGTGCGGGCGTTAGATGCCGGTGTTGGTGTCATTGTGTTCAGGGTCGAGCCCGCCCCCCCGCAAGGTGTCCCTCCTTTCTAAAAAAAACGGATTCGTTGCACCCGTGGACCGAGCTTTCGCCCTTTGGTCCCGACCCCGGCCGCAATGGCCCAGGACAGTGGGTTTGTTACCGTTAGGTTTCCTCCGGGGGATAAAGGTTAGCTGGAAGACAGAGCAAAGTTGGGGATTTGGTGTACACTGAAAAAAAAATTGACGAACGTGACTAAGTCAACGTTGGTGGTCATTTTGTCCAAACGCAAAAACCAAGGCAATACCAAGGGAACTAATGCTAAAACTAAGGGAACTATGGCTAAAACTAAGGCTTCGACTAACTGAACTAACATTGGGTACTAATATGACTAACCAAGGGAAGTAATATAACCAGCTACGAAAACCAACATAACTAACTAGGGCTGCTACCAGGACTAACCAAGTTCACTAAGGCTACGAGCCAATGGTACTAAGGAAACATTGAAGGGAATAAAAGGTAACTAACCCCGGGTACTAAGGCGATTAACCAAGGATAATAAGGTATTAACCGAGGCGACCAACGTAACCAACAGGTAGACAGCCTGGACCGACTAAAGCAATAACGTGAATACTAAGGCGAACAACCAACGGTACTAATACGACTAACCATGTATACTAATGATACTAACGAAGAAAAGTAAGATAACCAACGAAGAGTACCAACACATATACTAGTATGACCAACTATGGGTACAACCAGTAATAACGAAAACTACTTTGACTAACAAAGGCAAATTATGCGACAATCAACGTGGGCGATTCGGAGTAAGGGATGGGTAGGGGGTCCAGTCATGGGCTGGTAGGGTTACAACCCACCTTCGAGGTTGCTTAATCCCATCAAGCACTTGCAACCGATTTTCCAAGACCTCAGTAGTGAGATCTTTTCTTGCCCGTGGCAGCAGCGACGGCCGCAGATGTTTCCGATGCTGTTGATATTAGGCGACATCTGCTGTCGAAGCACTGCAGGCGGCGCCAAATCCAAGCCATGCACGTTTCAGTAAGGCCCACGTCCACCAGACCATGCACGTCTCAGCAAAGCCTACATTGCAGCCATATTCTTCCTCATTGTGGCGGACCGTGGGAGGGGGTTACGATACCATGCCCCCAAGAGGTTTGATTGCAGTAGGTAAGTGACATTCTCCTGTACGGAAAATGCATCCCAAAGTTTGTTTTGATTTAGTTCTTAGGTAGACAGCTATATTTTGATTTAGTTTGAAGGTGAAAATAAATTGAAACCCAAAGGGTTTTCCATAATCGTTTTTTTCGGGGGGAGAGGGACTTGATCCCTCCACTAAACCACCACTGAAGCGCGTGCTTGGATCTGCCACTGATGCTTGATGTACCGGTAGCCAATGCATGGCTTGCCATGTTTTCCCTGCAAGGACTTCTATCGGTTCTATGAATATCTGTCAGTGTTACGTGGTTTAGTCGTTCATCGGTGTGCCATGTAATTGGGCACGTAAGAGGCAGGTGCAACTGTAGCAAGGTTACTACTGATTGGAGACATACGAACAAAATCGATAAGTATAGGGAAAATAAGCATAACGTTCGCTACCTGTCAGGTGATCAGTGCACTATACGTTCGCACTTGTCATTATTGGTAAAGCACCGCCGAAGTGTAATTCAAGAAGCCTCAACTGAAGTATATTTACATGGGCGGAGATTAAGCAATATGTACATTAGGGTGTCCCAAAAGAACAACTTTTTGGCGTAGCTGCCCAACCACGGATGCTCTTTTACACAAAGACTAGCCGACCAGTTTGGTCCCCCTCCTTTAGTTTTTGTCCCCCAGCCCTAGTCGGTGACCCCACCATGGGGTGGAAAATCAATTACGCCACCTGGAGTGGGCTTTAAGCTTTCATTGAGCAGAACAAACTTATTCAGACAAAATATTCGAATCACAATATTTATTGTTATATGCGGCCATTTAGATCCAACGCAACCGGAAATAACGAGCGGTTATCAGGTAGGGCATTGCAGTGATCGTCGTGACTTGGTCTGTGAAGAAATGTATTTAGAAATGATAGAAGGGTTGTTTCGAGACAGTAACATACTATTTTCAGTTCAGTCCATCATTTTGACCTATTGACATATACCTATTGACATATATTTGACCTATTGACAACTCACAGTGGCACATCAACATCAGTATGCTAATCAACATCACTATGTTAGATACAGGTCGAACTGTGAGAATGAGAGTGCACAATGCCAGTGAAGTAGATGCACACTTAACGCGATAATGTCAATACTATGGCAAAACAATCGTTTTCATCTGCGCTTCATCTGTGCGCCACGATGCACTGTCTACTCGTCGTAGTCTCATGCCGTCAGCATGCACGATGCACAGTCGCTCATTTCCGCATTGACGGGACCGCAGCCCGGTGTGAACTCGCCACTGCGATCATACGACTTCTAACTCTGCCGTCTCTGCCATGTCTGGTACTCGGTAATGTCCTTAATACCACGTTGGCTGCGTATTCACGACTGACAACTGCTGCATTTCTTCTCCATTCGAACATATCATCGTCATCTGCCCACTGGCTGGGATGGTTTTAACCAGCCCCACTGTTTCAGCATGCTGAACATCAGCCAAGATCTGCCCCACGAATGGTGCTAGATTGTGACGCGTCCAGGACTTCTGGACGCGTCCAGGACTTCTGAACGCGTCACATGATCTAGCACCATTCGTGGGGCCAAGATCTTGGCTGATGTTCAGCATGCTGGACAACAGTGGGGCTTGGTTGAAAAACCATCCCAGCCAGTGGGCAGATGACGATGAGTATGTTCGAATGGAGAATGAAATCCAGCAGTTGTCAGTCGTGAATGACGCAGCCGAACGTGGTATTAAGGACATTACCGAGTACGCAGACATGGCTAGAGACGGCAGAGTTAAAAGTCGTATGATCGCAGTGGCGAGTTCACACCGGGCTGCGGTCCCGTCAATGCGGAAAAGTGAGCTGGCTGTGCATCGTGCATGCTGACGGCATGAGACTACGACTGAGTAGACAGTGCAACGTGGCTGGCACAGATGAAGCGCAGATGAGAAACGGATTGTTTTGCCATAGTATTGTACATTATCGCGTTAAATGTGCATCTGCTTCACTGTCATTGTGCACTCTCATTCTCACAGTTCGACCTGTATCTAACATAGTGATGTTGATTAGCATACTCATGTTGATGTGCCACTGTGAGTTGTCAATAGGTCAAATATATGTCAATAGGTATATGTCAATAGGTCAAAATAATGGACTGAACTGAAAATAGTATGTTACTGTCTCGAAACAACCCTTCTATCATTTCTAAATACATTTCTTCACAGACCAAGTCACGGCGATCACTGCAATGCCTTACTCTGATAACCGCTCGTTATTTCCGGTTGCGTTGGATCTGAAATGGCCGCATAGAACAATAAATATTGTGATTCGAACATTTTGTCTGAATTAAAGTTTGTTCTGCTCAATGAAAGCTTTTCAATAAGCCCATTCCCAGGTCTGTGCGATGAAATTGATTTTCCACCCCATTGGGGTGGGGTCACTGACCTTTGAGGGGCTGGGGGGGGGGGACCAAAACTTAAAGGAGGGGGACCAAACTTGGTCAGCTTAGTCTTTGTGAAAAAGAGCACCCCGTTTTGGTTGGGCAGCTTGCACGGCCAAAAAGTTGTTCTTTTGGGACACCCTAATGTACATGCGAACATATAGTAGGAGGTTCGCAGAGTGTGACAAAAGGTTAACAAAAGCCTTCATACAATTTTGCAAGACTACATACAGTATGTCAGGTTTGTTTTCATTTGCTTCCGTACCACTTCTGCCGCAAGGGTATGGCGCCGTGACCCGGCGTGCAAACGTCGATCTCCCAATAGCCACAGTCAAATAGTAGCAAGTGCATTCTATGAAAAATAAAACGGATGTTAAGCAACTGTGCCGAAATGACCTATCCATGCCATCACATGTCAAAAAGGTTAAAACGGGCTCGATGGCTTCAAACTCTGATCTGATTCGATCCTATGCTGGATAGCAATGCTATTCAAAACAATGTCGAATATTGTTTAATACAACGAAGACTGGCTCTTAGATGCTCCTGGGTTTTAGACATTGCGTGTAAAGAAAACATACGACCTTCAATATACCAGGAGGTGCTGAGTTGACATCAAAAGTAACGTTAAGGATTATACTTTATTACTCAACGTTTCGGCCAGGGGCCATCGTCAGGAGTGATATAAAAATGTCAAGTTTAACAAATGAAAAGTTTTTCAATTGTTAAACTTGACATTTTTATATCACTCCTGACGATGGCCCTTGGCCGAAACGTTGAGTAATAAAGTATAATCCTTAACGTTGCTTTTGATGTCAACTCAGCACCTCCTGGTGTATTGAAGGTCGTATGTTTTCTTTACACGCAATGTCGAGTAGCAATGTCTGCATGTTGAATGACAATACGATGACTCTAGACTAGAATATCACATGATTAGCACAGCCTTCGGAGCCTCATGCGACTCCTTGCATGACAACCCACATGTCAGTCAAACAGAGAACCTGGATAATCACACAAGCAAAACCGAGACAACATTCTTTCGAGATCGCAGACGCCCCCCGCCCCCTCTTCGGCTGGCGACCTATGCGAGAGAAGAGAGCGCCGAGGGTGGACAGCGGCTGAGGGATGCTAGCAAGTCTAGCACTTTTCCCACTTCTCTATGTCCCTGACGATTAACTTATCTGGGTCCATCTCGTAATGGACGTTCATGATCTTCGTTTGAATGAACCAGTTTGTGTTTCTCACCGACCTCGCCGTTTTTTGGTGCAGGACGTAGTGAGACACGTGCAGGACGTAGTGAGACACGCACCATAAGCCGACCACTCCTGCCAGTTTCGCTGCGCGCACTACATGTTCCCCTTCAACGGCTACACTCCATCCGTCTTCCTCCTCAGTAATGTGCGGGTATGGTGCATCTCCCTCGCTGAAGACCTGCCTGCCCTCCTCCCCCATCACACGCAGGAGCGAGTTCATGGCGTTGTCTGCGAAAATAGCATCAGTCAAATAATGTAGCAAACTAAAGTTGAACTTTGCTTATTATGGAAAATTATCAAGGTGTCAAAGCAAAGCTATTGGAAAAGGGGAGAGCAAAGATCGCATACCAGTTGCTCAGAGAACGCCCGACTGAGAAAGAACATCCATGCTTATGTTGCGTAGGAGCTCTTGCAAAGTACAAGCGATCACATTGTCTTGTTCCCAAATGTTCTAACGCAATAACAAAAAGCTTAGGGAAGAATGCAAAATAGCATGCAAGCACCCAAAAGATGCACGAATGCCACTTTTCATGTCAAATGAAGCATGTTACAAACATACGTTTTTAAAGAGAATGTACTCCCAATAGTGGAAGAGTAACTTTGTGTGTCGAGGTTAACCCGGGAACGGCCGCTGATCGGCCGACCCTCTCCCTCAAGAGGAGATTTGGTCCCCTACTCTTTTCCAAATTAGGCCCGTATAAAAAATGGGTTTCTCTGCGTTGGATAGCTGCATCTCTCTGCGTTAGAAGTCATAGGTTCAGTCATGAAGTGAAGGTTGAACGTCATACTTCTAATAGCTATGCAAAGAGACAAGGTCGGGATTTCGGTTCTCAGCTGACTAATTCTTGTAATGTCTCTGCCCACACCCCACCGCTACATTTCCAGTTTTCAGAGATTCCAGTTCCAAATTATGTATCATTAGAAAGATCTCGTAGAGATGTCAGCAAGCTGTGACCTATTGAACATGTTTGCCACTGTGTAGTAGATGGCACCAATGGAGTACTTTCTTGTCTTATTACCCACAGGATTGGACACCACAAACTCGTCATAGTAGAATATCAAGAGAATATCTCCAGATTCGGCACTGCTTCGATGCTGAGATCCATAAAAAATGTCACGGTACACCCCAGGCTGGCATCGCACATCCATTTGCAACTCTGTCTCCTCAAGAATTGATACCAACTGCACACTTGGCGGGATGAACTGGAGTACATGCACTTCTGATCGTCCCTCTATGGTGCACAGAATGGGTGCCACATATCCCTTTTCAACCTTCGCGTGACGCATGAGCTTGTGACTCGTGTCGATCTTTCTCAGTTCCCTCATAGTGCTCACATTTCCTAATATTTCTGATGGCTGCGCATTTGGGTTTTGTTTTTTCATATTATCACATTCAGTCACTATAGCTTGACATATGTCTTTCATTTTACTCACTATGCTTTGACATATGGTTTTAGGAACAGCCTTAGCTTGCAGAGACATAATGAAGTCTGCCACATCAATGGAGCTGCTTTTGTGGGTTGTTCTGACTGACTTCTGTTCCAAGAGGGTTGGTGTCACTGATGAACAATCTGCAGTATCTATGCCACATCCACTATGGTCACCATCATTGCTTTCTGGTTCCATTTCAAATTCTGACAATGTTTTCTCATCCCTCCTTTCCACCATTTCATGCCAACGATAATGTTTTCTGAATAGGTCGACTCTTCGACATACACGTGAACATTTGTCACATGCCAAATATAATCTTGGGTCACCTTCATGTGCTCTTGAATGCTTGCAATATTTGTGTCCGTCATGAAACTCGATATTACAAAGCATACACTGAAGCATGTTGATTCCCTGAAATTCAAGATTGTGAACGTCTAGTAGGTACTTTAATAAAAGGAAGAAATCTAGTCCGAATCCTTGCTGGGGTGGCTTATGGACCATGGTTATATTGCTGAGCAGAGCTTGTTGCGTGAACCTTGGCCGTACCACCCGATCTGTAAAATCCAGTTTAACGGCAGAATTTCGACTGAGTTTAACTTTCCACCAATGCACCGACACGGTAGCTCGTCCCCGGCCTTATCGCACCAGTTGCCAACTGAACCTCCCGATCGGGGCTAAATGCGAGCGCGTGCAGCGACTCGAACCCCATCTTGCCAGGACAGGAGAGACCAATGCAGGCCAGCGCTCTAGCCAATTGAGCTATCGGGGCAGCTACTTTGTGATAAATGGTGCAAAAAAACAACAGAAATTACTCTGATGTACTTTGTTTGTTTTTTTTTGTTTTTTTTTGGGGGGGAAGGACACATTTATAACTAACGCCAAAAATATCGCAATGTAACAATTAAAACAAACCACAATCACAACCAGAGTATCAAAAGCTCCTGTGTAGTAAACAGCAGTGAAAAAAGAAGGCCATGTGGGAAGGTGGCAGATGTAGTGCAGCACAGGGCTGGGGAAAGTAGGAACAGAAGAAAATCCGATAGGATGAGTGTCAGCCTCGCTTGCATTGCAAGGAGCAATAAGCGTGGATCAATGGATTTTTAATTAAATGCACGGAATGTCGGGAATAAAATCGAGCTTACTATGGCCGGAAAATGACACAACTAGCGCTTCACGGCTGCATGATAAGTGAAAAGATGGATTTGGACTGCGTTTCTGAAGTATGTACTCATGGAACTATTCATGGTGATAGCTTACAGGAGCTTGCATTGGCAGGACATATCATTTGCATACCACAGGCAATCTAAAATAAGGGGGAGGGGAATTCTAGCAGCTGGTAGACAGCCATGTTAAACCAGTAGGTAGAAATAATTTCAATATAATACACATTTCAGTCTCATTTACAAAGGAAGGAAATAGTCGCATCATCTTACTGATACTCAGAAACACGTTGCAACAATATCCTTTTCTCAAAGTGCCATATTGGAACAAAAATACAAATTTCCTGCCTAACCTCTTCTTAAAAAAATTTTTTCACCTTAAAAATAAAGAAGATCCAAGCAAAATACCTTAACCTACCCTAAATTAGCCTAACGACTGTTTGATTTATGGAGGTAAAATGTGTACAAAACTTCTTCCCCGAACAACTTAAACTGCAATATTACCCTCTTTCTTGCTTCACTGAGGAAAAACGTGCAATTTTGTGAATGACCCAGACTGCAATAATACCCATAAATGGATGGCCAGATCATCACGATGTTAATAATCATCATTGTTTCCAGGTCTCAAATGCACCTTAAAGGACAAATTTAACCAAAATGTCAACCACCATTTTGAGGGTAGGTACGGCACTTCCATAATTATAAATTATTCGTGAAGTAGGGTGGTATATACCACTTTCTGAACACTGAACTGACATCCTTCCCAACGGAGTATTGACATCGTACTTCGTGACAAGTCGTTATATAGTCTTGATATCTAATTTCTAAGTCTCTTGTTGATAAGTATCATGCTGATGCTTACCATTGTGGATTATGATGCACAAACATTTATTAGCACCGTTCCAGGTAGAATTGCCTGCCTATGATGTGGACTGCTATACAACATCAGTTGATAAGGATATATATTATATATTGCTATCACCAAAATATTTTCCCCTAAATTAGGTATCTCAAAACAAAGGAAAAACGCGGACATATGAGCGTGCTCTCGAATCTAAATTGTGTTTGAAGAACTTATTATGGTAGGTTATATCGTTTCCGTGGCGAATTTCGACATCCTACTGGACTCATTTCGACATCTCACACCTAACGAAAACAAATTATTTTAACACTGCACTTCCAAGCCTCATGCAATAGTGCATTATGTTGCTTTTTATCCAGGATCGGTTGAGAATGACCACGAATGGGAACTTCAAATGAGTAGGTAGGTGGGGCAAATGTTCAAATTAGTTTCAAATTAGGTACAGGGGCATAGCTTGGTGTGTCTTTGAAAGGGCACTTGCCCATCAATCTTGGCTGTGCCCTCCGAATAACGTATATTTGTAACATGAGACACTATGTGGTATGCCTTCCAATCCATTATGGCCTACCCATTGCCTTCATGTATTGTGCATTCACATTTTCAAAAATCTGCACCTATGATTAAGTGGGTATCTCTGTTGGTGTTCAGAGATTGTAGCGACCCTTATTTTTGCAAGTCATTGTCAATTGGCCCAAAGGTAGGCCTTGTGTATGCCCCATGCTTAGACCCAGGGAACTAAGAAGAAATTGTGCTTGAAGGTGGTTATTAAATTCTTGGAATTTCTTTTCCCAACTCAATGCTTATGAATGTAATTCACATTATGTGACCACTTGTTTCCTCTGTAAATGCCCACTTTTCAGTTGGCAGGAAAAATAATACCAGAAAAGGGGGCATTGAGTTGGGTAATGTAGCATTAAAAATCATGTTATTCAAAGAAAAAAATTTGGCGTAACCTAACGTACCTGGCCTAACATACCATGTCAAAAGATTAAAAAAAACTAACCTAGCGCTAACCTGTTTTGTGAAGAACTTTTTGAATGTGAATTTTTTAAAACTTTAAAAGCCTAACTTAGCCAAACAAATATAACAATTTTATTTGCTACATGGAGATAAATGTGTGTAAAACCTCTCATTCAGGGCACAATCATACTGAAATCATACTGATCATACTGATATCAAGCTACAATCATACTGAAACTGATTGGGTGTTAAAGCGCCAGGTTCTTCGGCAACAAGAAGTACATTGAGATTGCTCTGGAAGGTAATGGAAAGCAATATGATCTTTAAAACAACACTACAACACCCTTCACCCTGCAACAGTGAGTGACTGAGGTAGGTGTCATATATGACACTTACATGGCACCTATGACACCTATGACACCTGAAGTATCTATAGATACTTCAGTGTTGATAATGTTGCGGAGAGCTGTGTTGAGCATAGTCGAATTGAAGATGATTATAAAAAAGTAACCAAATGGTCATATTATTGAGTAAAATGGGATCAAAAATCGGTCTAATATATTTCGAGCGTGACCCTTCTTCGGAGACAATAAACATACCGAGACAATTTACGCACATGCTATATATATTAAGCCGTCTCCCAATATTGACGAGATCATAACCTATAACCCATACGAACCCAATGAACCCATAACCTATATTAGGGAAACCACACGCATGGTTAGGGACAGATACATGGAACACATCAGAGACGCAAAGAACAAAACGAAAAACACCCCTTTTGGAGAGCATTTCGCCACAAATCACCCAGAAAGCACCATCACAACGCTCAGCATCACAATCTTGCGGACTTGTAAAAACTTGGCAGAACTCAAAATTGCAGAATCCATTGAAATCAGGAACCAAAATTCCCCCTAAACACAATGGTAGCATCATGGGCACTTTTAAAACCAGTTCCCTATACAGCATGACACTGTACAGACGTCACCTGCACTCGCCGACTTTACCATGTACGCACCCACGTGTTCCCTCACTCACTTACACACTCGTTCCTCCACACACGCGAACACTTCGAGAGCACTGATGGTTGGTTGGTTATTGGTTTTACGACACGTCGACCGTTGAGAGCACGTCGAGAGCACTGACGTATCACGGATATGTGTATATAGAAAGGCATAGGGTAGGTGTATACAGAGGGTGTCTAGGGAAACGACGAATATTTTGGCTCTGTTAGTGTCGCATTACATGTAATTGTTACAATGCCCTTTGTTATGTTGTAATTTAAATACTTGGACGCAGATGATGATTTCGTCAATATTGGTAGACGGCTTAATATATATAGCATGTTCGTAAAATCCTGTGCGTAAAATGTCTCTATATGTTATTGTCACCGAAAATGGGTCACGCCCGAAATATATTAGACCGATTTTTTATCCTATTTTACTTAATAATATGAACGTTTGGTTACTTTTATAATCATTTGTATACTTCAGTGTATCCCAATTCATTTTTACTTGGGTGTCAGATGTAAAGAACCATATTCTGTTCTTGACTTGATTTTTTTTATTGATTCTTCAAAAACAGTTCAGGCTAGCTGAGGTTGTGTTTGGTTTGTCATTGAAATTTTTGGAAAAAAATTGTTAGGAAATGTTCCATTAAAAAGGAATTGGTCAATTTATGCTTTAATGTGTTTTTTTTAAATTCCTTCCGAATACTATGTTTATGAAGGTGACTAAGATGATGGGACCACTTATTTTCTGTGCAAAGGCAACTACAAAAATTGTTTAAAAATTTGAAAAACTTTCAAGGTTAAAAAGCCTGAACTAACATAGCCTAACCAAACCGAACCCATTTGTTTGCTTTATGGAGGCAAATGCATGCAAACACTTTTCTTGTTACCACCTTAAAGCGCAATAATACTGAAAATTTTCGGTTTATCAGAAAAAATTTCAGAAAAAGAATTTATATTTGTGTCTTCAAAAGCAACTTAGGTTAGGTTAGGTTCCTTGTTTAATTTTGAGGGTTATCAGAAAATGAATTGTTAGACATTAAAAAAAAATAATTGTTTTTTCTCCAAAGGTATGTTATGTTAAGTTAGGTTAGGGTATGTTATGTTGGATTTTTATTTCTTTTTTTACATTTCTTTTTATGCTAGGTTACCTAACTCAAAGCCTTTTTTGCCATTATTATACCTGGAAAGTAAGCATTTGCACGGAAAATACATGGTTCCATCATCTTATATACCACGTTATATACCATGTTTATGTCGTTATATATACCACGTTATATACTTATATTATACCACGTTTATGAAGGTGACTATAGTCACCTTCATAAACGTGGTATTCCAAAGGTAAATTTAATAAAAACACCTTAGAGCACGAATTTACCAAATAATTTGATTTCTTGCATGGAAGGCTAGGCTAGGTTAGATTAGGTTATGTTACATCTTTTCTTTTATATTTTGAACATTACTTGCTATGCTAGGTATATTACCCAACTCCAAGCCACTTTTTGGGTGTTAGTTTTCCTATCAGCTGACAAGTATGCATTTGCAGAGGAAATGAGTGGTTACATCATGTGCAGCATATTAAAAACACTGCATTTAAAAATAAAATTCCAAGAAATCAGAAATTACCTTAAACTGGAAATTTACCACCTGGCAAGAGGAAATTGGGTGGGGGGGGGGAGAGGGGGTGACTTTACTTCAAAGAGAGAGCATTTTCCTTTTAGAAGAATGCATTCAACTGAAAATTTTAAGGGGTGCACTCAAGCCTTCCCAGAGGGGCACCACCTTCCTCTGGAGGGGGGGGCGCATTCCCCCCAGTGGCCCCCATTGTAACCGCCCCTGATTGAATGCCATTCATGTCTGGTGTGCTTTATGCATTCACACCTGGTGTGCTATCATGCACTTATCTCTCGGATGCACTGACACAGACCGACAGAAGATCGCAATGGACAGGTCAACATCCGATTTAGATTTAGAACACTTCTGGTATGTGGAGTTTCCAACCCAAATTGGCGAATTTAGACCCATTGAGATACTCAAGTAGGTAGGTACCTACACTAACTCTACTGAGAAACATGCACACACAGGCAAAACACTCACCTTGCACAGACACAATGCAGAATGAGAACGATGAAGAACGATGGAAGCTAGAGCTCCAGCTAGAACGATGAAATATGCACGTAATTAAAAACAGCGATTATGAGCGTGGCAGCGCAGCGCTATTCACAGCGTCAGTCTTGATACAATAATGGCGGCCGTCGTGGCAGAGGCCTCGTGTTCTGGAGCATTCTTACTACGAGCAAAACCATGACTACTAACCAAGGCATCTAATACTACCAGCAAACTCAACTAGGGAATTGGCCAACACAGCTACAAACTGGCCTTACTAATGCTTTACCAATTCAACTAACTATGTCCAGAACTAAGACATCACTAAAGCAAAGACAGTAAGATGTTGGTAGCATTGGTTGGTTGTTTTAGTTGATTGACCTTAGTGACTAAGGAGGATACAAACAGCACAACCCCGGCAATAGTCGGCGTGGTTGGCGAGCTTAGTTTTCTTCTTAGTTGCTTGATAGGGCACCAAGGCAATGACAAAGACATTTATGCCAATTAGTTGCAGCACCTAACCCTGTCGGTGAATCCGTTAGTAGGCATGGTCTTGGTTTTTTTGCTCGTATTTCCCTTAGTATTTATCATCGTTAGTCAATTTTGTCTTCAGTGTGGGAGGTTTTCCTTCTAGAGTAGCGGGACTGCTCGTCTACGGTGCCTGAAGGTCTTGCGTCTTGCTATCTTCCTCTACAGGTTTATCTTCTTTCCAAACCTTGGACCTTGCTGGATCTTTTCGTGTTTGTCGTCGATGAAGCAGGCTGGTCAGTGGGAAGGCTAGTTACGTCCGCGGTTGAATGGACGGACGTGCTTCTGGACGGAGGGGCCCGCGTCACTCTCGTCACTCGGTCAGGGTTACCCGTAGCCGAC
Source organism: Ashinkailepas kermadecensis (assembly GCA_034440615.1). NCBI lineage: Eukaryota > Metazoa > Arthropoda > Thecostraca > Neolepadidae > Ashinkailepas > Ashinkailepas kermadecensis. The sequence goes on from JAOTOM010002410.1 coordinate 72,758, forward strand.
AGATGCGCATGGATGTGGTGCAAGTGTAAGGGGCTCAGTCCCTATGAACGGATGATAATTCACCCATCATGGTTCGGTTTTCACGTGGAAATAACCATTGTACAAAGTGAGTCAATAGGCGAGGAAACCGATTTGCGAGCCGTCCTCCTTTGGACCGAAGGTTCCCAAGCAATGAAAGGTCATAGCCGCCTAAATTTTGCAGGGCATTGATATTTCAGCATATATTTAGCGTTCGTATCATTTTCAATTGAGATAGTGAGCATGAGTGGAACATACACTTCGTAGACTATAGATAGACTTCATAGACTATGTAGACTATAAACTATATACTATATCCTATATACTTAATCCCATATCATTTATAGCACCAACAATTTGGAATGGTTTAATTGGTTCAAAATTTCCGTCCTATAATCATGTACCGTTCAAGAAGGAAGATATCAAAAAGCTATCAGAGCTTATGTCATTGACTTATAAATCACAAACTAACTGGCAAGCAAATATTAACCTTGATCAATTGCACACAACAAAAAAGAACAGAGAAATTATATGTAGGTGGTTATATAAGTATGTGTGAGTAAAGCTGGATCAGCAAGTATATGCATATGTGATGATGCATGTGTAGTTATATGCTTAATTACATATAAATACAGGTGTGTATATGCATATGTGTGCATGTGTATGTGTGTAAATGTGCATGGATGCATGTGTGTGTGTATGTTTATGTATGTGCATGTTAGCGTGTGTGTATGTATGTACATTTGTATAAATGATGTTTGAGTGCATATGTGTCTATGTATGTGAAGTATGTGTATGTGTAGGTGTACATGTTTCATGTGTGTGCATATGCAGGTATGTGTGATTGTGAATGTGTATATACATGGATCCAACTTCTCCCTTTTCCCCCTCATAACACATTTCACTTTGTGGCCCAAGGAGTTCCTTGGTGTTACTGGCTTGCTACCTAGCTGAGGTGCTCCTGGGGCTACTTCTACTAATAACTGGTGGTGGCCTATCTGCAAACAGAAAGGCAAAAAGGATGCAACCAATTGTAGTGAACTGGAGGTATGCAGAAAGATAGCATATTAATTGGCATCCTGAGGCAATCCTAAGCTGGCTGTCCTAACTTTTAAATAGCTGGCCATGGGAAGCCCAATATCAATCGAGCCTGTAACAGTGCGTGTAGCCAAATAGGATAGGCTGCTGCATACGAAACAGTGGTCGGCATTAGGAAAAAATGAAGTGAGCAAACCTGAGGGATTAGTTCAAATTTATTGGTTCTTTGACCGCAAAATTCCGCTGGCCTTTGTGCATCTTTGTGGCCTTTGTGCATTGGATGAGCTTCGCACCCGGTGGGTATGAAAGGTCGCCGAAGGAAGCTGGCATTGCGATTTGTCGGGATTTGGGTGCCGGACGATAGGATAGAGGAAAAACACTGCCCGGTAATTTGACCGCTTTCGTTCTCTGTGCTTGGGCACGTGTTGTGCAACTTTTCGGAGGATTTGAGAACGGGCTTGGCATGCCGTAGGTCCCGAGGCTAAATGAGTAGGGCCAACCAGGGTAGAGCGACGACCAGAAGACGTGCCCAGCGTGGTAGGGAGCCGTGTCCGCCAGTTGGACATGTAGGACTGGCTGCACGTACCAGCGAGGAGGTCCCGGCGGCACATTAACTGACAGCAAGCTAGGTAAGTCGGTCAAAGGTACCAGAGCGCGGATGTAAGTTGTCGGAACTAGTAAATGAGCCCCATCATGGCTATAAGGCCTTATCCAGATGAGGAACGTGGTAAATAATGATGATAGCCAGCTATGATTGGTAGGTAATGATTATAAGTTTTGGCCCTCCTCAGTTGAAACATCGAACAATGGTCAGTCGCTGTGTGTGCTTATGCACTGCTGGAGCGGCATTTTGGAGCGAAATTGGGACCAAGTAATTAATTAAGTTACAGGAAGAAAGTGAATGGGACGGACAAATGTAAGCAAATGAGGAGAATGCAAATGCGGTAGGAAGCTTTAAGGACTAACCGAAGTAGCTTGAGGCTCAACACAGGCACTCGATTTGTGCGGTAACGATGGCATAAAATTAGGTTACTATTTGCATCAAAACGTCCCAAATCGGACACAAGCCATTCGAACCCACAGAAAGACGGGACTACCTAAAATAATTATCAGTCCGCGGGCATTACCAACGGGATGCGCCGCAGGTGAATGGATAGAACCAACTAATGTCACGTGCACTATGCACGTGAATTACCGACGGGACATTAACGTGAATGTGCACCTTCACACATTTTTTTGCTACATTGCATCCATTCTAGCTGAACGAATGGCACTCACTTGCTCTCAATGTGCTCCCAAAATGTTCTCCTCACATGAACACATACATACGTGCGATGGAGGGCAGTGCAATCAACACCAAGGCTGTTAAGCAGCACAACACCAAACATACACCTCACAACGCCCCCATACACTCCACGCCCCCCCCCACCGATGGCAGACCCCCCTCCCCCTCTACAGGCCCATGAGCTGCCCTCACAAAATCAGAGCGTTCTCTAACAGTAGCATAGCCTGGGTGGACACCAGGGAATGGGAGGGCCAATTGTTTGGGAAACACAAATGCTGATTCCGAGTAACGATGAAGGGGAACGCGATGCATACAATTTTATGGTAGAGACTACTCCATATACCCCCTGGGGTTATGCTACTGCCCTCCGGAAAGTCCAACAATGGAGATACAAGCTGTTAAAGCGGTCCACATCGGCAGCAGCTGCCAGTCTGGCCCAGTAAGTATGTCAGCACGGGCAGCAGCTGCCAGCTGGCCCAGTAAGTATGTCAGCACGGGGAGAGGCAAGTGATGGGATTCGACCAATTCATTCACCCTAAGTCTGTGCCTGAACTTGACCAACTGTGACTGTGCCGGCGCTGCGGCAAGCGTTGTTTGTGCGCGCGTACGATTTTCTGAAGTGTGCCTCTGCGGCGGGTCGCCCAGGGCCATCCGGAGGTGACGTCGGGTCACCTTGGCGGCGGAGCGGCGGTATGACTCGGGACACGATGGCGCACGTTTGTGGGTGCGGCGCTGTCTGGTCGAATACAGGAATGGAAGTATGAGACGTGTGCAGCAAGCGAACGGTAACTCGGAGCCTATCAAGACGGAGGTTACACGCTTGCACATGCATGTGTCACCGCACGCTGAGTCAGTGCACGATGTGGCATGGTTTACAGGTGTGGGTAGCTATCGCCACAAACTGAGTCAGTGTACGATGTGGCGTGGTTTACAGGTGTGGGTAGCTGCCACCACACACTGAGACGATGCCTGGTGTGGTGTGGTTTACAGGTGTGGGTAGCTGCCACCACAAACTGAGACAGTGTCCGGTGTGGCGTGGTTTACAAGTGCGAGTAGCTGTCACCGCAAACTGGGACGGTGCCAGGTGTGACGTGGTTTACAGGTGTGGGTAGCTGTCACCACAAACTGAGACGGTGCCTGATGTGGCGTGGTTTGCAGGTGTGGGTGGCTGTTGTCGTTCTCGTCCTGCTCATCACACCCGTATTCGCGTTTCTGGAGAACTTTGGCGAGGCCTTCATACCGAAGCAGTACCCGCACCAGCCATACCACAGCGTCTCCTACTACCGCATCCAGTGGTACATCTTCGGAGGAATTCTGGCACAGGGTACGCGTTGTTATGGTATCGGCTGGTCAGTTGTGGTTTGTGGTGCCGGATAGTCGGTGACGTGTGTGGTGTTGGCTGGCCGGTTTTTGGGGTGTGATGCTGGTTGGTGGGTTGTGGTGTGTGGTGTTAATTGCTCGGTGTGGTGTGTTGTGTTGGTTGGTCAGTGTGGTGTGTGGTGTTGTTTGGCCAGTGTGCTGTATGGTGTTGGTTGGTCGGTGTGGTGTTGGTTGGTCGGTGTGCTGTGTGGTGTTGGTTGGTCGGTGTGCTGTGTGGTGTTGGTTGGTCGGTGTGCTGTGTGGTGTTGGTTGGTCGGTGTGCTGTGTGGTGTTGGTTGGTCGGTGTGCTGTGTGGTGTTGGTTGGTCGGTGTGCTGTGTGGTGTTGGTTGGTCGGTGTGGTGTGTGGTGTTGGTTGGTCAGTGTGGTGTGTGGTGTTGGTTGGTCGGTGTGCTGTGTGGTGTTGGTTGGTCGGTGTGCTGTGTGGTGCTGGTTGGTCAGTGTGGTGTGTGGTGTTGGTTGGTCGGTGTGCTGTGTGGTGTTGATTGGTCGCTGTGCTGTGTGGTGTTGGTTGGTCGGTGTGGTGTGTGGTGTTGGTTGGTCGGTGTGGTGTGTGGTGTTGGTTGGTCGGTGTGCTGTGTGCTGTTGGTTGGTCGGTGTGCTGTGTGGTGTTGGTTGGTCAGTGTGGTGTGTGGTGTTGGTTGGTCGGTGTGGTGTGTGGTGTTGGTTGGTCGGTGTGGTGTGGTGTTGGTTGGTCGGTGTGCTGTGTGGTGTTTGTTGGTCGGTGTGCTGTGTGGTGTTGGTTGGTCAGTGTGGTGTGTGGTGTTGGTTAGTCAGTGTGGTGTGTGGTGTTGGTTGGTCGGTGTGCTGTGTGGTGTTGGTTGGTCAGTGTGGTGTATGGTGTTGGTTGGTCGGTGTGCTGTGTGGTGTTTGTCGGTCGGTGTGCTGTGTGGTGTTGGTCGGTCAGTGTGCTGTGTGGTGTTGGTTAGTCGGTGTGCTGTGCGGTGTTGGTTGGTCGGTGTGCTGTGTGGTGTTGGTTGGTCGGTGTGGTGTGTGGTGTTGGTTGGTCGGTGTGCTGGGTGGTGTTGGTTGGTCAGTGTGCTGTGTGGTGTTGGTTGGTCAGTTTGATGTGTGGTGTTGGCCGGTCGGTGTGCTGGGTGGTGTTGGTTGGTCAGTGTGCTGTGTGGTGTTGTCGGTCGGTGTGCTGTGTGGTGTTGGTTGGTCAGTGTGCTGTGTGGTGTTGGTTGGTCGGTGTGCTGTGTGGTGTTGGTTGGTCAGTGTGGTGTGTGGTGTTGGTTGGTCGGTGTGCTGTGTGGTGTTGGTTGGTCGGTGTGCTGCGTGGTGTTGGTTGGTCAGTTTTATGTGTGGTGTTGGCCGGTCAGTGTGCTGTGTGGTGCTGGTTGGTCAGTGTGGTGTGTGGTGTTGGTTAGTCGGTGTGCTGTGTGGTGTTGGTCGGTCGGTGTGCTGTGTGGTGTTGATTGGTCAGTGTGCTGTGTGGTGTTGGTTGGTCGGTGTGCTGTGTGGTGTTGGTTGGTCAGTGTGCTGTGTGGTGTTGGTTGGTCGGTGTGCTGTGTGGTGTTGGTTGGTCAGTGTGGTGTGTGGTGTTGGTTGGTCGGTGTGCTGTGTGGTGTTGGTTGGTCAGTGTGCTGTGTGGTGTTGGTTGGTCGGTGTGCTGTGTGGTGTTGGTTGGTCAGTGTGCTGTGTGGTGTTGGTTGGTCGGTGTGCTGTGTGGTGTTGGTTGGTCGGTGTGCTTGTGGCGTTGGTTGGTCGTGTGCTTGTGTGTTGTTGGTGTTTTGGTGTTTTGGTGTGTGTGTTGTTGGTGTGTGTGTGTGGTGTTGGTTGGTCGGTGTGCTGTGTGGTGTTGGTTGGTCAGTGTGGTGTGTGGTGTTGGTTGGTCGGTGTGCTGTGTGGTGTTGGTTGGTCGGTGTGTTATGTGCTGTTGGTTGGTCGGTGTGCTGTGTGGTGTTGGTTGGTCAGTGTGGTGTGTGGTGTTGGTTGGTCGGTGTGCTTGTGGTGTTGGTCGGTCGGTGTGCTGTGTGGTGTTGGTTGGTCGGTGTGCTGTGTGGTGTTGGTTGGTCAGTGTGGTGTGTGGTGTTGGTTGGTCGGTGTGCTGTGTGGTGTTGGTTGGTCAGTGTGCTGTGTGGTGTTGGTTGGTCGGTGTGCTGTGTGGTGTTGGTTGGTCAGTGTGCTGTGTGGTGTTGGTTGGTCGGTGTGCTGTGTGGTGTTGGTTGGTCGGTGTGCTGTGTGGTGTTGGTTGGTCGGTGTGCTGTGTGGTGTTGGTTGGTCAGTGTGGTGTGTGGTGTTGGTTGGTCGGTGTGCTGTGTGGTGTTGGTTGGTCGGTGTGTTATGTGCTGTTGGTTGGTCGGTGTGCTGTGTGGTGTTGGTTGGTCAGTGTGGTGTGTGGTGTTGGTTGGTCGGTGTGCTGTGTGGTGTTGGTCGGTCGGTGTGCTGTGTGGTGTTGGTTGGTCAGTGTGCTGTGTGGTGTTGATTGGTCGGTGAGCTGTGTGGTGTTGGTCGGTCAGTGTGCTGTGTGGTGTTGATTGGTCGGTGTGCTGTGTGGTGTTGGTCGGTCGGTGTGCTGTGTGGTGTTGGTTGGTCAGTGTGCTGTGTGGTGTTGGTTGGTCGGTGTGCTGTGTGGTGTTGGTTGGTCGGTGTGCTGTGTGGTGTTGGTTGGTCGGTGTGCTGTGTGGTGTTGGTTGGTCGGTGTGCTGTGTGGTGTTGGTTGGTCGGTGTGCTGTGTGGTGTTGGTTGGTCGGTGTGCTGTGTGGTGTTGGTTGGTCGGTGTGCTGTGTGGTGTTGGTTGGTCGGTGTGCTGTGTGGTGTTGGTTGGTCAGTTTGATGTGTGGTGTTGGCCGGTCAGTGTGCTGTGTGATGCTGGTTTGTCAGTTTGTGTTGTGTTGGCTGGTCCGTGAGCTGTGTGGTGTTGGTTGGTCGGTGTGCTGTGTGGTGTTGGTTGGTCGGTGTGCTGTGTGGTGTTGGTTGGTCAGTTTGGTGTGTGGTGTTGGCCGGTCAGTGTGCTGTGTGGTGCTGGTTTGTCAGTTTGTTGTGTTGTGTTGGCTGGTCCGTGAGCTGTGTGGTGTTGGTTGGTCAGTAGCCTGTGTCGATAATTTTCAAAGTGGTGTTATCAAAAACGGCTACTGTTTTTATATTGCCTTGATATGTGCCTAACAGTTTGGCATAAAAATTAGATCGCTGAGCGATCGGCATTTTTTCTCAAAATGCGTTTGAAAAAGACTCCGTTTTCGGCATTGGGCGCCATATTGGCTGGGAGAACCAATCCAGATAAGTGAGTCAAATAGTACCTCTTTGTTATCGTCTCGACGAGCTGAGTCGGTTGAAACAGCGCAGTATGGTCGAAAAATCTATAGCTTAGGAAATAAAGGTAGTTTTATATCTCCCATTAGCGGACATCTGGCCAATTTGTAGTCCCACATCTACTTTTTAAAAAAGGTGAAAGTATGGCACATTTGATGTTTTCACAGCTTTCTCATTCGGAGATATAAATACTACTTTGCAATTTCAATGCTAAAACAGTAAAAGGCCTGAAGTACGACCACGCATTAGAAAACATTCAGACTCGACTTGGGTTTCACTTCATTCACACCTCCCTATAACCGACTTCGAAAAGGTGATCACAGTGGAGGAGCTGGTGTCTCTACCATCAGATGTGGCAAAAGACCTCAGCCATGATCAAAGTTACGGCTACCAGATGTACCGAGCGATACGGCAGGGGTGTGTCCCTGTCGATCTGGCTCTGATGGAGATCGGACGGCTGGATCACAGCCGGTGGCTCACTACGGCCAACTCAATGCTGAGGCTGTACGTGCCAGATCATGGTCTGGGAAACACTGCATGCAAAAACCTCCGGCGTATCGTTGAATTCATTGTGGGGGTTTACTATCCGATGTGGTTTCGCGCGAAGATGCAGCACAACTGGCTGGATGGGCCGCGGCATGTGCTGCGCCAGCTGCAGCTCACTCGGCTGCAGCATGGGGAAGTCGTGAGCATGGTGATGCCGTACCTCCACTCCAGTGCCTGGTATGCTCGCAGCGAAATGGTGTTCCAGACACTTCTCTGTAGCGATGACAGAGCAGAGCGCCAGTTCGCTGTTGAACGTATCAGGCGCATCCCCGGCAAAAATGATCGTGGATACCCCAGCGTTCGTCCCAGGAGAACTCCGAGACTAAATGAGACCGCGGAGAGTCTGCAAGAGTTGATATCCTAGGACGGCGACTTCGAACCGACCCTCACGTGCCACACTCCAAGCTCCGAACTTGATGGCTATGTGGACATGACAATGTCAGTTCCACAGTTTCCCGTGCACGGTCAGTCAGTTGAACGATGCGTGAAACAGGTGTCGCTTGCTGCAAAAACCGTGTACGGGAAGGAGAGGATGGACGGCTACATCCGGGCTGGCTACATGCACCGGCAGCTTTTGCCCGTGCTAACAACTAAGAGGGACGTGCATAATATGCTAAAACGACTGTGAGTTCCATGAAAGATAGAACTGGGGTGCTCTATGCCGCCCAGTCAGATGTGCTCCGCACCTTCGCGCGATGTTTGCCTTGGATATACCAGTGTTAATTGATTGATGTCCGACATGTGTCCCTTTGGGAAAAAAATAGGCATCGATGGTCCCATGGTGATCACGGCGAATTTCGATAATCACGGCGAATTTTAATCATTTTTATCACCAACGTAACTGATTTTCGTCTGAACGTGATGTGGAAAGGCTATCTGAATGTCTCAACATGCAATGAATAGGTAGGTATTTGGTATGTGATGGACATGCGAACAAAGCAGCCTCCCCCAATTATGCTGCTATGTAGTTCAAAAAGCGAATAAATATGAAGCTTTGTCTATATTTATATGCCCAGTGAGTGATGCTGAAGTCTTCAAATGCGTAAGTGCAGAAACGGTGGATGTGTCATGATTTTTACTTGTTTAAACCTCAGAGTTCCTTGTATACCCCGAAATGGACATTTGCTGGTGTATTAGAAGACATAAGATAGCCGATATTTTCCTAACTATCGATTTTTCGACAATACTGCGTTGTTTCAATAGACTCAGCTTGTCGAGACGATCAAAAAGAGGTACTATTTGACCCACTTATCTGGATTGGTTTTCACAGCCAATATGGCGCCGAATGCCGAAAACAGAGTCTTTTTCAAACGCATTTTGAGGAAAAATGCCGATTGCCCAGCGATCTAATTTTTATGCCAAATTGTTAGGCACATATCAATGCAAAATAAAAACAGTAGCCGTTTTTGATAACACCACTTTGAAAATTATCGACACAGGCTATTGGTCAATGTGCTGTGTGAGATGGTGATAGCAGACTACTCTGGCCGTGTGTCCCGACATGCACTGCCAGCTGCATATGCTGTGCAAGCAAGCCCTTATTAAGCGGCCGCCGTTATTCCGCAATACCTGCGAAACTATGGTATTCACTTATGCCTCTTGAGAAAGGTGCTGCGGGCGTTCACGCGTTGAGAAGTCTTGACGCCATTAGATATCTGAAAAATTGCGAATGAGAGCAGGTACCTTGGCTATTAGAGGATCAGGTGAATCAGAATTCAACATGTCGGCAACCATCTCGAGAAAATCAGTAAACCGGGCCGTCAGCCAGTGTGAGGATCAGAAGGATCAGGATATCAGGTGAAACGAACCGACAGGTAAAGGTCACTTATATTTTTTGTCCATTCATTTTTGTCCTCCTGGGTTTCGCAGTATGCTTAGTATGTCCATATTTGCTTGATTTGGATGTCTAGCTGAGTGGAACTACCTCCGTGGGCTTGCAGTGTACGGTGCCCTTGCTGCCAATCTGCTGTCGGAGACTGCGTGCCAATGCATACCTCGTCTTATTCGTGTTTCACGTGCCTTTGTGAATCTATTAATGATCCGGCTCGAAATGTGCTCTGATGTGAGCAATGACCCGACTGATCATGATCTGCGTAGCTGCTACCTCTACCCGCGCCTTTAATTCAGGACACATTCTACCCGCTCTCTAGCCCAGGAAACATTCCACCAGCCCGTCAGATCCTGGACACATTTTTCTTGCCCGTCTGATCCTCGAAACATTCCGCCTGTCATTCAGATCCTGGAGCATTCTTCCTGTGTGTATATTCCAGGGAACATTCCTACCTGCCCGCCTGGTCCTTGAGACACTCTTGCTGTCCGTCTGATCCCGTGGTGTTGTGACCGCCCGTGTGATCCTGCGACGTTGTGACCGTCCGTGTGATCCCATGGTGTTGTGACCGCCCATGTGATCCTGCGGTATTGTGACCGCCCGTGTGATCCTGCGGTGTTGTGACCGTCCGTGTGATCCCGCCGTGTTGTGACCATCCGTGTGATCCCATGGGGTTGTGACCGCCCGTCTGATCCCAGGGTGCTGTGATCGCCCGTGTGATCCCGTGGTTGTGTGACCGCCCGTGTGATCTCGTGGTGTTGTGACCGCCCGTATGATCCTGCGGTGTTGTGACCGTCTGTGTGATCCTGCGGTGTTGTGACCGTCCGTGTGGTCCTGCGGTGTTGTGACCGTCCGTGTGATCTCGTGGTGTTGGGACTGCTCGTCTGATCCCATGGTGTTGTGATCGCCCATGTGATCCTGCGGTGTTGTGACCGCCCGTGTGATTCTGCGGTGTTGTGACCGTCCGTGTGATCTCGTGGTGTTGTGACCGCCCGTGCGATTCTGCGGTGTTGTGACCGTCTGTGTGATCTTGCGGTGTTGTGACCGACCGCCCGTGTGATCTCGTGGTGTTGTGACCGTCCGTGTGATCCCGTGGTGTTATGACCGCCCGTGTGATCCTGCGGTGTTGTGACCGTCCGCGTGGTCCTGCGGTGTTGTGACCGTCTGTGTGATCCTGCGTTGTTGTGACCGTCCGTGTGATCCCGTGTTGTTGGGACTGCTCGTCTGATCCCATGGTGTTGTGACCGCCCATGTGATCCTGCGGTGCTGTGACCGCCCGTGTGATCCTGCGGTGTCGTGACTGTCCGTGTGATCTCGTGGTGTTGTGACCGCCCGTGTGATTCTGCGGTGTTGTGACCGTCTGTGTGATCCTGCGGTGTTGTGACCGACCGCCCGTGTGATCTCGTGGTGTTGTGACCGTCCGTGTGATCCCGTGGTGTTATGACCGCCCGTGTGATCCTGCGGTGTTGTGACCGTCCGCGTGGTCCTGCGGTGTTGTGACCGTCTGTGTGATCCTGCGTTGTTGTGACCGTCCGTGTGATCCCGTGGTGTTGGGACTGCTCGTCTGATCCCATGGTGTTGTGACCGCCCATGTGATCCTGCGGTGTTGTGACCGCCCGTGTGATCCTGCGGTGTCGTGACTGTCCGTGTGATCTCGTGGTGTTGTGACCGCCCGTGTGATTCTGCGGTGTTGTGACCGTCTGTGTGATCCTGCGGTGTTGTGACCGACCGCCCGTGTGATCTCGTGGTGTTGTGACCGCCCGTGTGATCCTGCGGTGTTGTGACCGCCTGTGTGATCCTGCGGTGTTGTGACCGTCTGTGTGATCTTGCGGTGTTGTGACCGCCCGTGTGATCCTGCGATGTTGTGACCGCACATGTGATCCCGTGGTGTTGTGACTGTCCGTGTGATCCCGTTGTGTTGTGACTGTCCGTGTGATCTCGTGGTGTTGTGACCGTCCGTGTGATCTCGTGGTGTTGTGACCGCCCGTGTGATCCTGCGGTGTTGTGACCGCCCGTGTGATCCTGCGTCGTTTTTACCGCCCGTGTGATCCTGCGTTGTTGTGACAGCCCGTGTGATCCCGTGGTGTTGTGACTGCTCGTCTGATCCCATGGGGTTCTGACCGCCCATGTGATCCTGCGGTGTTGTGACCGTCTGTGTGATCCTGCGTTGTTGTGACCGCCCATGTGATCCTGCGGTGTTGTGACCGTCCGTGTGATCTCGTGGTGTTGTGACCGCCCGTATGATCCTGCGGTGTTGTGACCGCCCGTGTGATCTCGTGGTGTTGTGACCGTCCGTGTGATCCCGTGGTGTTGTGACCGCCCGTGTGATCCTGCAGTGTTGTGACCGCCCATGCGATCCTGCGGTGTTGTGACCGCCCGTGTGATCCTGCGTTGTTGTGACCGCCCGTGTGATCCCGTGGTATTGTGACTGCTCGTCTGATCCCATGGTGTTGTGACCGCCCATGTGATCCTGCGGTGTTGTGACCGCCCGTGTGATCCTGCGGTGTTGTGACCGCCCGTGTGATACTGCGGTGTTGTGACCGCCAGTGTGATACTGCGGTGTTGTGACCGCCCGTCTGATCCCAGGGTGTTGTGCCTGTCCGTGTAATTCCGGTCGGGTTTGTTGAACAGGTGGCCACACCATACCGACCAATACTGCGTCCCGCGTGTTGCTGGGCACGTGGTGGATTGTCGCCATCACCATCATCGCCAGCTACACAGGTTAGGCCACCACCAGCTGTGCATCCGACCGGGACCCGGCGAGCCATCCACCATGGCTTGATATGTGCCCGGTGTGCGACCCACCATGACTTGATATGTGTCAGGTGCGCGCTCAATTTGGTTCAATGTGTGGTCGGCAGTGGTTCAGATGTGCTAGATATCTTCTCGATGTGTGCTCGGCTTACTTTTTGTGTCTGTTCGGTTGTAGCTTGGCGTCTGCTCGATATGAGCTCGGTCGCGATCCAAGTGTGCTGTGTAGGTGCTCGATTTTAGTTTTGTATCTGGTCAGTTGTAGTTTGGTGACTGCTCGATATGAGCTCGCTCGAGGTCCGAGGAGTCCTGAGCATGTGCTCGGTTTATACTCAGCTGTAGCTTAGTATGTGCTGAGCTTGTGCCCTGCTGTGGCTTGGTATATGTTCGGTTTGTAGTCGGTTGTGGCTCAGTGTGGCTGCGTTTGTGCTCGGTGCGTGCTCAATTGTGCTTCAGCGTGAGCTCGAGTCGTGGTCCAGTGAGTGTTGTGGATGTGTTTGGTGTGTGCTCAGTTGTGGTTCAGGGTGAGCTCGAGTCGTGGTCCAGGGTCTACTGCGTATGTGCTTGGTGTGTGCTCAGTTGTGGTTCAAGGTGAGCCCGACTGCTCGCCTGTGGTCCCGTGCGTTGACAATGTGAAGACGTGACAGGGAGATGGAAGGTGAATTAAGTTAGAAAAAAACGTGTTGGTAAGAAATGTAAAAACATAATTTACTTACGAGGAGGAGGCGACAGCACGCCCACGCTCCGCCGCATGTGTGTCGGCTGAACTCCGACGTCACCGTCACCGTCACCGGCAGAAAGCACGCCCACGCTCCGCCGCATGTGTGTCGGCTGAACTCCGACGTCACCGTCACCGGCAGGCACCCTGATCGCGTTCCTCACAGTTCCCACGGTGACTGACAGCATCAACTCACTGGAGGACCTGCTATCACAGACGCAGCTCAAGTGGACCTACCGTCACTATACGTCTCATGACAGTCTCTTCAGTGTGAGTTCCACCGCCAGATCACCCAGCTCGTAGCGATGCGAGTTTCCGATGCATGCATTTCCCCAGAGTTTTCGTATTTGCATAGCCTCGCCCGTTGTCGAGGTCTGCGGCTAATGGTCGGGTTGGGTGGCCTGATGAGCGAATGACTGGCGGGTAGCGCTGGCTGACTCGCCGCTGACGGGTGGGGTTGACTCGCGGCTGACTAGCGGGTAGCGTTGGCTGACTCGCCGCTGACGGGTGGGGTTGACTCGCGGCTGACTAGCGGGTAGCGCTGGCTGACTCGCCGCTGACGGGTGGGGTTGACTCTCGGCTGACTGGCGTGTAGCGTTGGCTGACTCGCCGCTAACGGGTGGGGTTGACTCGTGGCTGACTTGCGGGTAGCGTTGGCTGACTCGCCGCTGACGGGTGGGGTTGACTCCCGGCTGACTAGCGGGTAGCGTTGGCTGACTCGCCGCTGACGGGTGGGGTTGACTCGCGACTGACTAGCGGGTAGCGCTGGCTGACTCGCCGCTGACGGGTGGGGTTGACTCGCAGCTGACGGACGGATGGGGGTTGTGAGGGAGGGGGTCGTGGCTAACTGCCGGATGGGGTTAATGCTCGCTGCAGCTTCAACAGAAAACCAGGGAAGGGCAAGGTAGTCCGCGCTCTTCTGTCTTCTACTTCGGGTGGTGATTACAGCTGTACCCGCATTGGTTGTTTTGTTCAATTAGTCCCATGTTTTTCGCATCGCTCTCATCTTTTCATGCAGATTTTTGTGTGGAATGTCGCATAATCAAGGGAAGGATTGCTGTTGGGGCAGTATAATGATAAATACTAAATCGCTTGTGGAAAAAGGGTGGATTCGTGAACATTTTGTGACGGGACAATTTGTTGAGTATCCACCTGTGGGTAGTTTTTTCCCGGACTTGGAGTGGAGCTGGCCCCGCATTTAACTTTCAATCCCAAATATGCCAATTATGATGTTTTAACGATGCTTCGATGGAGGTGAGTTTATCAACATTAATTTATAGCAATCCGATGACGAAGAAAATATAGGCTAACCTTTCAAGCATCAAAATCTCGTTCTTGTACTCTGCAATTTCACCTTCTTTCCGTCCTAAGGGATCGCCTCCCCATTGCCATTTGGATAGAGTCCCAGAACTCTACTTCGCGCACGATAAGCCGAATTGAACGACATCCAACTTATATACTGATGTTGAACCAGTGACGCTCCACGGCAGGTCAAATATCGAAGTCTACTGAGAGAGGCTAATCTTTGTTTCGGTCTGGCAACCAGCTTTCCAGTCTCGTGCATTCTCTAATCTTGCTTGTTAACTCGCTGAGCATCTCTTATCTGGTTTAATGAAAACAGGTGTTTTTTGTGAAATGCTGGCTTGAATCATGGTGACAACAAAGTGCCAATGGCCACCATAGAAGAAGCGTGACATGCTGTTCCACATCCTTGCGCCCTACCCCGGTTCTCCCCATGTTGTTCCTAACCAGGGAACCGTATCACTGAATGCCATGGAATGATACAATGCACCCATGATTATGTGAATGGGCGTAGGTATGAAGGGCAAAGAACAGAAGCGTATCGAGGACACTGGGATATCTTTCCCCTTTCTCATGCCCCATGCGGCCGATCTGGGCTAAATTTCGCAGACACAGCCTGGGTAAAGCATATCCATGCCTTTAAAATAGCATGAATGAAGTGCTTTGAGTTGTTCTACGACGTACCCACCCGGTTCGCTACATAGCGCCTTCACTCCGCCGAATGGGCTCCACTCACGCGAAATGTTTACGAGCGAATGCGCAGCCCAAGCGAGTCTACTCCAGTGTATATACTATACAAATCCATCTGAGAGCCCGACCTGGCCTTGTCCGGTCTGCTTTTGAAACCGTATTCTTTTGAAACCGCAATAACATTTGACCAGCGTTTCAAGTTCTAGTTCCTTCATGTAGAATTAGGCGTATTCCTTCGGTGTACATTCGTAGTCGATTTTCATCAAGTTTCAATATTAGGATGACTATATTGTAAAAATATAATAAGAATAACGCAGCATCAAATGCGAGTAGTGAACAATAATTATACCATTGATTACTCGCTATTTATGTTTTTTGTGCTTTTTATGTTTCATTACTTTATGGCGGAAGTTTTCCGGCAATGTGTCTGCCAGTTGTCGGTCGCACGATTGCATCCTGTCACGTGATGTGCATGCCCTGATGCCGGATGACTGCACGGTCAATGGCATTACACGTACATTACACGGCGTTGCGCTGGGTGGTTGTGTGCGGTATAAACCTCACGGGAAGCTGTGACAAAATGATCGTCACACACCGTGGCGCCTGTGTTAATTCAACGCCTCGACATAGCGCTTGCGTTGTATATATGGTCACCATTGTCGGCACCTGAGCCAGATTTCGGCAGTAGTGTAGGAAGTTCCTGCTCTCCAGAGCTTATCAGACATTTCGCAGATGTCTGGGCAACACTTCTTTTGGTTATTTACTAGTTGACCTCGCGTTGACGATATTAAAAACCCCGGCTATGTTTGCAATAGCTCTGTACCACAATTCCAAGGGATCCAATCCAATCATCTCTTGACAGGCATTGCAAAATCTAGCACTTATATTTTCATAATTAATTAGCAATGACGACTATAATTCAGTTTCAATAGTGCAGCAGTGGTAGTCAAGTTAGTACAATAGAAACTTCCAGTGACAGTCGGCTTCGATGAAGCTCGACAGACGACAATTTGCTAGGCCATCCCACATCTTTATACAGCTTGTTATGCAGCAGTACATCTCGACGTTCAAATCTTGTCAGTCACAGCTTCATATAACTCGACAGTCGCATCTTCATACATCAGTTCTCTGGCCACCATACATATCAGCGCTTCACCATTCAACTCAACATTCACAGTGCCACCGAACATCGTGACACTCACTGTACATCTTATCAGTTATACCTTATTAAACGTCAGTCACATCAGGACACATCATCTCAGCCTCTTGCTAAACGTCAGTCACATCGTGACACATTTGCTCAGCCTCCAGTCATACGTTCAAACATTCAATGAGGAATTAGCGCTCACATACAATCCAACTTCCACACCGACCTTTCCTTTAGCCTCGGCAGGCCGGCCTGCCGGGCCGACCTGCCTGGTCGAAAGCTGGCTCTCGACTGTCCCCGGAGCCCTCAGCTCCGCGCCAGCTAAACGTGACAACCAACATCCATGGCACCATGTCAGACAACCACGTGACCTAGCCCGCGGCACGTCATATCATGTGGCGGTTTACGCCCCTATCCAGTGCGGGTTGCTCATCCCCTGATATCACCAGAGCATGTAACTTCTGCGTCGCATCCGAGAGCGTCGGTCGTACGGCCCTGAACCGAGAACAATGTTTGCACTCAGTGAACTCTACTGCAACGGGGGGGGCGCCGTCCCTTCGAGACATCAAAGACATTCCCAGAGTCGTCTCTGGTAGCATCCATAGCCTCGGTCGCTCGTGAGAGTCGGTGCTAACTCAGCGTGCTCACAGGCACCTGGGTGCTGACCTCAGCTTATCACCGGACACTGGTGATCCACATAACATGTCGCCTGACACGAACAGATACGCCGCACGGTAACACCTGGTCTGGCCTGGACGCAGCGCCTGACAATAGCAACATACGACTGTCAGACTATAGCAGCTCACTGACAGCTGGCATCTGACATCCATAGACCTACGCTATGGGGTATCATTCACCCAACAGTCAGACATTATTCCACGTCGCTATTACATTCATAATTCTTACACACCTACCTAGACGTAAACATACACGGGTCCTCATATACCTCCAAGACACACCTGACATCACCGACTCACCTAATATCACAAACACACCTGACATCACGGACCTAACATCACGGACCTAACATCACGGACCTCACATCACGGACCTCACATCACGGACCTCACATCACGGACCTCACATCACGGACCTCACACCACGGACCTCACATCACATACACATCTGACATCAGTCACGGGGCATGGCATCTGTCATACCTGTCATCCCACACACACACTGCACTCGAGACAGTAACGACATATAATTGTCACAGTGACAGGACCTGTCATATGACAGTCATACCACTCATCTATACACCGGTCATCTCTCCGTCATGTACACCTGCCCGGCTGTGGTTCTCGGAATAGACTCGCTGACATCTCCTATCGAGGTCACTTGCAGCAGACAGTACTCATCTCCCAGACCCGAGGTGCCCCGTGTCGGCTGGAAGAGGGACTGTGGAACAATAGCCGCTGGCCGAGCCGGCGGTCGGCGACGCCGTGACGATGTAAGCACGTAGGGTCGCCACCTAGGCTGGTGTCTGCCGGAACCCGTCGTGGTGTACAGGGGGGGGGGGGGTAAATTTATTAAATAAAAGGATTCCGAAAACCAGCTTCGCGACAGTAGGGCAGGGAATTTCGGCTGAAGAGGCTTGTTTCGTTATGCATATGCCACATCGGTCGTCCTGTTTCCACAGTCGGGCTTTTCTGCCGAATGTGGAGTGCGGGTCTAAATGTGAATACACTGTACCTAGTGTCTGCATGTCACCATGGACTACCAAGGGAGCCCAGTTGCGGTGGGTCCACTAATTCTCTGCCGCCGTACAGTGACTGATCCTGTGCTTGCAGTAGGGGCGCCCCATAGCCCTCCTCTTGCCGTCACTCACAGTGTCACTCTCACGACACTCCTAGTGTCGCTTAGTGTCCACCCCTAGTGTCGTGCTATAAGTTCCGCAGGACATACCCCTGCAGTCGGATGTCTACAAACACGTGCTCTTAACCGAAACACCCACGTGCCGGCGGCGTTCCCGATTGCGTAGCGCTGACGCCAGTGCTGGCCGGGCCGACAGACGTCGCAGTCCGAAATTTACAGACGCATCGGCGGCCGCTTCACGGAGGACAAGGTGGCGACTGACGAGGACGGTGTAGCCAGCGTGCTCTCTGGAGAGTGGGCCTTCATCAAGGTGGGACTGGTGACGTCAGGTGGGGCACAACCAGACGAACGCTACACTGAAGGCTGAGGGCTAACCTAACGTTTGGAGAGGTGGACTGGTTGTAGGAATATGGGATGTGAATGTGGGAATGCACGGTGATATCACTGAAGATAGGAGGTGCTTTAATGGGGGGGGGAGGCTGTTCTTAGGATTTAAGCGCTTGTCGCAATGTATAATAATTCAGACGTGATTTGGAAAGTTTGGAAGACTCGGATCATAAAGCAGCAGGATTGAAGTGTGGGGATGGGGAGAGAGGGAGAGTGAAGGGGCGTTCGGACCCTCATTGGGAAGACTCTGTGTCTCCAGTACTTTCGAGTGCTCCCCAATGAGTAGAAAAGGTCCCTCTCCAGGGACACCTGCTATTATTATACATCTACATCTACATCTACATATATATATATATATATATATATATATATATATATATATATATATATATATATATATATATATGTATATATGTATATATGTATATATATATATGTATATATATATGTATATGTATATGTATATACATATATATATATATATATATATATATATATATATATATATATATATATATATATATATATATATATATATATATGTATGTATATATATGTATATATATATTTATATATATATATATATATATATATATATATATATATATATATATATATATATATATATATATATATATATATATATATATATATATATATATATATATGTATATATATATATACATGTATATCCTAGGATATAGGAAGAGCTTGGCAAATAGAACCATGGTGCCATGCCCCCTTCCGGTTACTAGATTAACGACATGGACTTTCTCTTCCACAGGAGAAATCGTACCTGGATTTCGCTGTTGATCACGACTTTCGTCACAGCCGCGAATGTCGACTTACAATAGCCAAGGAGGAGTTTTTCACTGCCGGCTTCGGCTGGATCATGGAGTCGGGCAGCCCCGTCAAAGATCTATTCAATATGGAGTAAGTGCACTGCCGTGCGCAGCTGTGCTCTCAGTCAGCGCATTACACCAAAACAGGCACAGTCAGCGCATTACACCAAAACAGGCACAGTCAGTGCATTACACCAAAACAGGCACAGTCAGCGCATTACACCAAAACAGGCACAGTCAGCGCATTACACCAAACAGGCACAGTCAGCGCATTACACCAAAACAGGCACAGTCAGTGCATTACACCAAAACAGGCACAGTCAGCGCATTACACCAAAACAGGCACAGTCAGCGCATTACACCAAAACAGGCACAGTCAGCGCATTACACCAAAACAGGCAGAGTCAGCGCATTACACCAAAACAGGCACAATCAGCGCATTACACCAAAACAGGCACAGTCAGCGCATTACACCAAAACAGGCACAATCAGCGCATTACACCAAAACAGGCACAATCAGCGCATTACACCAAAACATGGCAAAATGGGCGCATTACACCAAGGCATGACAACATTCTCTAAATCGGTGCATTACACCAACGTATGGCAAAACAGCGTATTGTGCCAAAAATGGCTCAATTAACGCATTACATATGTAATATAAATTAGCGCATCACACCAAAACATGACATAATGAACGCAAGTTAGACCAAAGCATAACAATATGCTTTAAATCAGCCCATTACACTAATCCTCCATATCTAGTGGTTGACACTTGTCACTGATAAAGATTAAAAACGAAAACACTACACTAAGTCATGACAAAATCAACCTATTACACGAACACATGACAAATCGGCGCATTACACCAAAGCATGACAACATGCTCTAAGTCCGGCGTATTACACCAAAGCATGACACAATCAGCGAAGTACACCAAACATTACAAAATCAGTTTTTCAATGCTGATGTTCGGACCAGGTCATATGCGAACCACCGACCGTCCAGTGATCCAGAGCCGCTGGCTTCGTGAAAAAGCTTCTAGAAATAGAATCTAGCTTGCTGAAAAGAAAAAAAAAGAAAGTTACTAATGACATATCGTGCCCACCGGTGCTCTATATGTGGAAATATTTTTGGCATCCTCCTGGAGAACTTTACTTCACCTTTCGGAATTTGTGCGTGTTTCAAGTGTTTCAACCACATTAACCTGACGTGATTTTGTTCGATCTTATTTACTTCACCACTTTGACCTGTAATTCTTTGACATCATATGGACACATTTCTCCGATAAGTTTTCGGGAGTTTTGCTGTTCATAGGCCCTACGGTTATTACCATGTGGATGATGAATTACAATATACATATAATTTCTGGAATTTCGGAAGCATGTGTCTTACCTGCGACTTTTTTTCTCATTTTTTTTTCTCAAAATAAATTTCAAAGCTTCACCTTGTTCCTATTACATCTCCACTCCCTTGGCAGACTTCGAATTAAGCCAATATAGTCCAATATGTTCACCCTAATTCCTAATCGATGTTCTAGGTAAGCAAGTGTTAATACCTCACCAGTACCACTTAAAAGATCGTTTAAGTAATGAAAACCTTTCCTTTTGCAACATAACATTGTGCACTGCTTAAACTTCGTTTGATCTGAAGACCAGATTGAACATCTACTTAAATCATGCACGTCGGCGATGACAATAGTGGAGACATAGTTTGCATAGGCTATAATTCACTCCCTCCAGAAGATATTATCGGTTCTAAAGCCATAATTCGCAGGGAATTCGCGTTTCTCTGCCATAATAACACTCGATGACTAATTACTTCCTCAAAGAGTCCTCCCCAGCTCGGGCTTTAATTTTGAGTGATTCACTGAACGTGCCTAACTCCATCGCCGTTTGTCCTCCTTTCAACTTTTCTTTGTAAACGCTGCTTCGTCTGATCTTATCTCCCTTACCACGCCAAAGGAAATAAAATAATAATGTATTAAGTTTTCTAATAAGCGACTGACTCGGTTTTGGTAGCGCCGTGAAAAGGTGCACAACCTTAGGCAAGGCTAGCGATTTAATTATAGTTATCTTACCTGCTAGAGTGAGATGTCGTATTATCGAAGAATGTAATAATCTTTCTACTTCGTGCATTTTCTTCTCAAAGTTACTATTAGACATGCCTTCTTCATTATTGGAATACACTATACCAATAACTTTTAGCTTGCTGACCCACCTAAACGGAAGGTCTTCGCACATATTTGTCATTTGCTCTGCATTCGCACCTGCCCAGAAGGCTTCTGTTTTTGAGATATTTGGCTTAAGCCCCGAAAACTTGACAAACCTTCCAGGTCTACCAAAAAGAGTTATACAGCTATCAATACTTCCGTCAAGAAAGCATAGCACGTCATCTGCATAGCAGGAAAGCTTATACTCGATTTGCCAATTTTAATACCTTTTATCCCCTTATTATTTCGCACCCTCTCAAGAAAACATTCCATGACAATAATACACAAATAACAACTGAGTGGATCACCCTGCCGTCATGACCTCTCTAGCATTATTTTATCTGATACATGTCCATTGTACACTAGACTAGCATGGGACCCAACATAGAGTACGTTAAACCAACTTATAATGTAAGTAGGACAATTTTTCCTCCTTAGAATACTTCTGATGAAATCCCAGCCAACATAATTATAAGCTCCCTCTATGTCAATACTTAAAAACAGCCCTGTTCTATGCCTACTCTTAAGAAAATGTAACATATCGTATGTTAACCGGGAGTTGTCGCCTATGGGTCTGTTCCCGTGCCCCCATCCGGAATAGGTTGAGCGTCCATTTCCTCTACCGGTCGTTCCCGCGCCTCACCCGGAATTAGTTTACCCTCATCGAACGAGAAAAACCCTTCATCGGATGAGAAAACCCTAATCCGGCTGGTCGGCGGTTGTGGAAGGAATACGACAAACGTGCCGCAACAATGGCGTTCAGCATGAAATAATTTATTTAACCTGGCTTAGGCCAGGAGCACAGTCATTGGGTTGTATATGACGCACTTTCTTTATTTTAGAGCTGTTTAAAAAAAAATCCAAGAGACATGGGATATGTGATGGATATGAGTAGCTGCCCATGTTTTATGTCACCAACTACACTACTTTGTCTCCAGTGCATTCGGGAGCATCCAATGCGCCAGTGGAAATCGGTGCTGGGCGTCTGAAATTTGATGGGTAAATTGTAGGTTCAGTCATGCATGTTAATTTCCATGCATTTGAGGGGGTTGAGGAAGGTATGCATCCATGCTTTTTGTTTGCATCCCTGTATGTATCAGTGGCTGAAGGAGGAGCTCCGTGTGCCATCCACATGGGAAGGTGGTTTCCCTCTGACGCACGGGCGTTGAATATTTATGAAATTATTTGTGGGAAATATATGAAGGCAATGGCCAAGTCCAAATGGATTGGAGGGCACACTACCTAGGGTCCAATGTTAGCAGTTAAAATTATTAGGGGAGGGCAAACCAGCATTAAATGGCACTTGCCCCCTCAAAAATATAAAAAGCAACACCCCTGCTCAAACGGGTAGCCCGTCAAGTAAACCTTACTAGGGGAAGAGGGGGGGGGTTGAACACTTCAGGCATTATGCAACAAATAGCTCTAATGCTGCTTCTGTATGGCTGAACCAGTAATTGTACTGTGTTTACTGAACACGAAAATGAACAAGTTATCCATATTCAAACAGTTCCTTTTAATGAAAATCCTCTAACCACTTGCAAAGAGCAACTTTAAAACATATAATTATTTTATAGTGGTGTGCCGTATTCGGAACACGAAAATGTTGCTGTGCAGGATTACCTCACTGTAGCTGTTGTGGTACAAGCTATTAGTAGCCACAAAAAAATGCTGGTGTAATTGCAAACAAATATTGAAAGTCACTTCCTTATGGTTTCCTTAAGCCAACTGCTCTTAGAAGCCTAAAATGGTGTCTGTGAACTTTGCAAGCTCCGTACACAAAGAATAGGTAGAACCATGCGATCAGACCTTCATATTTTGGTAGAGACAGGTCCATCATTTATGAATACCACCATCTTTTTGTTATTTATGTGCTGAACATGATGTGGGAGACGTCCAAAGGTAGGTGTTCAGGAAACAGAACGTGTTCAGGTACCCCCCCCCGTCTTCTCCTACTTGAGTGCACATCGCTAAACGGTCTTTCGTCCCAAGGTGCCCCTCTCAGAGTAAAAGATGCTCATTCAGTATGCTCCAGTGCAGTTCCCTTCCCCCGCTTCATGAATATTCTTCTGAACGAGAGCGTCAAGGGACTTCCGCAACAGCGCCCCTCCGAGGAAATTGATCCCATCCAAATGAGTACCTGCCTCCCCGCCCTTGAACATTTCTGGATCCACCCTTGGAATAAATGCTTTTTGAGCTCCTGAAGCAGCACACGCCATCGTCATCCACTGCGCGTCATCTTCCCGGTCGGAGTCGGAATCAGAAAACATAGCTTGCAGCGTGCTTTATTCATCCTCCAATAGCTGCTGCACCATATGATTCATTTGGCTTTCACAACAGCAAGTAAGTATATCAATCAATGCAAAATATCGGCACTGTTGCGTGTAAGATCGGAGCAAGCGACAGAGAATGCCACCGATTTGCACATATGCGCCAAATAGCACTACAACCATACCACCGCCAAAAGCTGATTGAAGTACAAAACTCTACCGGTCGTTCCCGTGCCTCGGCCTGGAAGACCTCTTCTGGCCGAAGCCCAACCTATTCCGGATGAAGGCGCGGGAAAAGACCCTATGAATCGCCCTTTTACAAACCCTGTTTATTCCGCGCTAATTATGGCAGGAATCGCCGCCTTCAACCGACTAGCAATAACGGCTGGTATTTTCTTGTAGCTGGAGTTCAACAAAGTGATTGGACGATGAGAAGTTATGTTATCCCTTGGCTTATTTTGTTTGGGAATGAGTGTGATAATACCTTCTCTAAGGGAGCAAGATAAAACTTAGTTCATGAAGCTCTCTGTTATCATCCGATAATAAAACCACTTCAAGTCTCTCCAAAAGCGCTGTAAGAATTCAGCTGGAAACCCATCTGATCCAGGTGACTTATTCTTAGCCATGTTGTTCAACGCGTTCTCTATTTCTTCAAGTTCAATGGGCTTACCAATTTCTGTTTTCTACGTTTCCGAAATCATCTTAATCTTTATGGTACCTGGAAATGTGTCAATTTCCGCTGGGTCAACATACCGTTCTTTGAACATATCTCTGTAATGTTGCACTATTGTATTCATAATGTCCTTTTGGTTTATCAAAGTCTGACCCTGATGATGATTGTGGTCTGATGATTAACTTCTGTATCAATTTATTTGTATAATTTCTTTTTCCAAGCCACAAAAATAGGTACTGGACTTTTCACCCAATTCGTACCATCTCGCTCTAGATCTTGTTGTTATACCTTCAAGCTTCCCCTGACGAATTATCTCCAGATTGCTTTTCAACTGGTCCAATTCATCTAGCTTAGCAAGACCTAATATGGCTTCAGTTTCTAATACAGCAATGTTTTCTTTTAACAGCTGTTCATTTCTTTTAAGAGCCTTACTTTTCATTATGCCGAAGGAAATGGTGTCAGTGCGGATGGATGAGCGTTTCCCCCAAAAAAGAGAATCACTTCTTAGAAATTGAACATCTTGAGGATGTTCAGCTATAAACGAAGCGCTGTAAACTGGTAGGGTATATCTTTGACCTGTATCCTTAATTACTTTGCTAACTTGTATCATGCATTCCTCATCCTCTAGCAGCGACCTGTTAAACTTGTAAAAACCTTTACCTCTAGGTTGTTCAGCAAGTCCTAGTTTTAAGCTTCTCAGCGAATGTTCAGTCCTATGGCCTGGGAGAATATCGCATTTCACTATGTTGCCTAATAGAATATCTGACGCCATAAAATAATCCAAGCGTGCTTGTTTCACTGTTGGGTTTCGTATTCTCCAAGTATATATCCGAATATCACCATGCAGGTTTCGAAATACATCAATCATGCATCTCTCCGACATTATCCTACGAAGTGCAGCTTTCGCATTCACATTATTTTCTCTAATGTAATTAAACAGGTCTAGTTCGACATCAAGGGCTAGATTGCGATCCCCTGCAATACAAATTGGCATACTTTCTTCATAAAGTTCTGAGGTAACATTGTCGAGATTGCCATAAAAAGATGGAGAGTCGGTGTTCGGACCATATACGTTAGCTACAACTATTTCAAAGCTATCATTGATTCTTAACTTAACCACTAGAATATTTCCATTCGGATCCCTACGTACGGCTACGAACGACGCATCCATCTTATTAGTTAATATCGCAACACCTCTGGCATTATTTTTAAATGGCGCTACAATAATATCCGTCCCCCAAAGATTTCAGAATGAATTTCATTTCCCCTTCGCACAGTGAATATCCTGCAACAAACACAAATTATAGTCCAGTTCCCGAAAGTAATTGAAAACATCTCTTCGCTTCTTATAATCTCCAATGCCTCAACAGTTAATTGAACAAATTATTAGATTAGTCGTTGAAGCTAACGATTACTAACCCCTTCTTCTCATGAAGACCTACACGTTTTATATGTAGCATAATTGTATCCAGCATTGCAATATTGCCAATCTATATCTTACAACACGCACGTATCATCACGCAGAAAAAAATACAGGTGTTCCATTGTATACATCCGACGAGATATAGTGATAGCGAACATCGAACAGGCTACGGGACGTTTCTTGCTTTATCTACTACACTATCGCCTGTCATGCTCTCTTTCCTCTATTCCTTTCTATCTCTTACATAGCCTTTTTACCCCCTCCCCCTCTCTGTCTGTCTGTGTCTGTGTCTGTGTCTGTCTGTCTGTCTGTGTCTGTCTGTCCGTCTGTCTGTCTGTATGTCTGTCTCACTGTCTGTCTGTCTGTCTGTCTGTCTGTCTGTCTGTCTGTCTGTCTGTCTGTCTGTCTGTCTGTCTGTGTATGTGTGTTGCCTGTCTGTCTGTCTGTCTGTCTGTCTGTGTATGTGTGTCTGGCTGTCTGTGTATCTGTCTGTCTGTGTGTCTGTGTGTATGTGTGTCTGTGTGTCTGTCTGTCTGTCTGTGTGTCTGTGTGTCTGTGTGTCTTATGGATTCGCTTCCCATTTCGCCGTTGTGATTCTTCTTCCTCACCTCCTCTTCCTTGTACTGCTCAATTTCTGCATACTGGAGGTTCTCCAGGCGCCACTAGGTGGCGCTACGTCCCCGATCCCCTAGGGTCAGGCGTGACGTAGCCCAGTCAGCTGTCGCTCGCCGGTCGCTGAGGCCAGTCGGGTCTAGTGCAGTGCGCTGTCAGGTGAGGTCACGATGAGGCCACTATGTGATGCGAGCACAGCTGCTACCAATCAGTGTCGCAGACCATGGATGTATGACGTCATACTCAGCTTCCAACTGACGTGACCACTGGGTGACTGGCTTTCTTCACGGATGCACTCTCAAACACACCACGACTATAAACTTCACCTGCTACTTCATAGACCACGTGATGCATGCAAGAGAAGCAGGGTTGACCGATTTCGGTTTCCCTATCCTTCCTAGGCTCCTACAAGTATATTGGTTCGTTGATGATTGGTTGGTATAGCTTTAAAGCAGTTGTGTGTGCAGTGAACTACGTCAAGCGATACCCGATTAGTGAATATGCCTACCCATGCGAATATTGTGACTTCAGACGAAAATGTAAAAGCCAACTCTCCTTCAAGGTCTCTGCAAATTCCTTACCACGGCCATGGTAAGCGTTGTCTCTGCTGCTGTATGTTTTCCAGACGTTGGGTGTCACGTCATCATCCCAGTTAGAGAGCCCAAAACAGTGCAGCAAATAAACGGCAGCCCCTTTGGCAGGTTCCTCCGTACGTCCGACAGGCGCCTGCCTATGTCCAGCAGGTTCCTTCGTATGCCCGACAGGTTCCTGCGTATGTACACCATGTTGTTTCGTATGCCCGACAGGCTCGTGCGTGTGTACAGTAGGCTCCTTCGTATACCCGACAGTTTCCTTTGCATGTACACCAGGTTGTTTCGGATGCCTGACAGGCTCTTGCGTATGTACATCAGGTTGTTCCGTATGCCCCACAGGCTCGTTCGTATGTACGGTAGGTTCCTTCGTATGCCCATGAGGTCCACTGATGAGTGCTATTTTTTAAGAATAGTTTAAACCGCAATCATATGTGCATATTGCCCTCACGGATATATGAATCTT